>JAVLUX010000163.1:14942500-15000000 GCA_032164185.1 Moxostoma hubbsi
TTAGTAATTCCTGGTACTGCTAATACAATCCACTGACGAGTTGTTTCACGTTGTTTCTTTACCAGGTTTGAAATAATGCAAAAAATCTGCATGTTGCACTGTCAGGTTCAAGACAAGACTGATGAATTAAACACCAGGCTTTTAAAGTATCATTGGCACGCTTAATGAATATTTAAAGTAGTTACGAAAGATTGGTCATTAAGGGCCATTTGAACAAAAACATACTGTAGCTGTAACACTGTTTCTAAGAAGCTTTTGGCATCTTTTTCACACTAATAGAAGTAGTGATCCACAAAGTTCACAAGTCATCATGCATGTGTTGCATTTTATGCACTGTTGAGCTCTGGGGGTTTTCTGGGGGTTTTCTATGTCCATACAATTCATGTAGACCTTACCTGAGAAGACGCAATGTGTCCAAAGAGCTACTTTACATAGCTTTGACTTTGCATTTGACTTTTTACATATGTTTACACACAAAGCTGCCTATGCAAAGAGGCCTTTGTAACATTTAGAGATGTTATTTTCAGACAATGTATGTGGTGAAAGTTGGTTTCACTTCCTGTATTGAAAAGTGTGGCGCTGAAACATGCACTTAGAGTTTATAGCGTTTGAGCTTTGCTGCCTCAGCACATGTGGTGTCATTACCGGGGATCAATACCTCCTCCAGATCTTCAGTGATTCATGGGAATTCTACATCCACCACAGGAAGTTGTTTCAGGCTGCACTATGTTGGGGTTTATTTCCCTTTCAGTAAATAATTTGCTCTCAACGTGTTGAGAAACCATGCCGGAAGGCGCAGGGCAGCTGGCGTGATGCTTATATGGAAATATGCGATGTGTCAGGACCTTTTCTGGCTTGTAACCCTCGAGTCAGAGAGAGTAAGGTCTCGGGAATAAGTTACAGTGCTGTAGTTTGAGAGTGGCAGCAGTAAAACGTGCATAGGTTTCGAAATGAAGACATAAGCAAGCGTTAATCACTTATCAATGCCCGGTGGGCCGGCGCACTTTGGACACAGACTGGCCATTGGGAGAACCGAGCAGGCCGGTGGGTCGGCCGCGAAATGGGCCGATAAGCCAAAATGAGCCGTCGCGTTATGCAAAACGGCGCCGCGATATGCTGAAAAGGACAGCGAACAGCGAAGTCCGAATAGGGCTGCCAACTGGTATTTATTATCCAGCACGTCCTGTATTTTGGCCAAAATGAAGATGCCCCATCCCAAAACACCTGAGAGGGACTTGAACCCCAATATGCTAAAGTATTTGTTGCTAGCTAGCAACAAGATGTAAGGTTCAAAAGAGTTATTTGAACAGATCAAATTTAATTTTGGGGTGGCTGTGGATCAGGTGGTAGAGCAGGTCGGCCACTAATCGCAGGGTTGGTGGTTCAATTCCCGGCCCACATGACTCCACATGCTGAAGTGTCCTTGGGCAAGACACTGAACACCAAGTTGCTCCCAATGGCAGGCTGGCACCTAGCATGGCATCTCTGCCACCATTGGTGTGTGAGTAAATGTGTGAATGAGTCACAGTGTAAAGCGCTTTGGAAGACCATTTGGACCGCTGCATTTACCATTTAAGTTAGGTTAACTCAATTAATTTAGGTTTTCACTACAGAAAGTTTGAGAGTAGATCCCACGTTTTAATTTCAAATATAAGAAACGTATTTTTATTGTGTTGGAACAATGTCCACAATTGGATTCCCTTATAAAAAAAATTAAACTAGCCGCAAACTTGCCACTCGTATTTTCACATGCAAACGTGCTTTTGATTCGATGCAAATGTTTCGCCGTTAGTGGTGAACCTCCGGCAAACCTTTGGCGACAATGGACAATTTGTCGAAAGTTTGCCGCAAAGCTCGTGTGAAAATCGTCAGTGGCGAAATTGCAGCAAGTCTGCGTCAAATTTGCCACGAACTCTCGATTTTCGTAAGGGTAAAACTATTTTTCGATGTAGGATAGAGATTTGTTGCGAATTCGCAGAGACTCTGAAATTCTGCTTATTGACAAGCATATACGGGACAATACATACAAATACAGATAAGTGCCATTTTACAACTGAAAAGACAACATTTAAGAAGGGACGGATTACTGACCGGGCCAATGGGGCCAGTGGCCAGGGGCCCTTGACTACCAGGGGGCCATTGACTGCCCGGGGGTGCCCCGGTTAAGGCTGCACGATCTTGTTTGGTGACCCCCCCACTTGAAAACCCCTTTGGGCCCCCCCGCTCAACAACTTTTGGGTGGACGGGGTCCCTTGGAGATAATTGGCCCCACCAATCATAATCCGTCCCTGGATTTAACCAACGTTTTGTGTCATGAACTCAATATTTAAAGGGAATAAATGAATCGACTCCTTGAATCAAAATCAAATCGAACTGAATCACAAGGTGTCCAAAGATCCCATCTCTAATAACGCAAAATTAAATCCAACGTATCGCTATTTGATAAACTCGCATTGCTTCTATAATGGTACCTGCATGCAGTAAACAAAGTGCTGCAGCTTTAGTATTCTGTACTTTGAAATGCAACACAAGATTGTCTTGACTTACTCTGCAGTTTTTAGTCTCATGTGGACTATGGCCGGCTTAAAGCACACAAGTGCGATAAGTAACACGATCTGCCGGCATGCTTTTTTAAACGAATCTCCATGTTACCTGATAAACAATTTATGAAATCAGCTCTTAGCGCTAATGAAGCCCATTCATTTTTAAAGTTCCCTTTTACTTTCACGTTCTCATATCCGATGGACAACCGGCATACGGCCATCTGGCGGTCCTGTAAACTGTGTATGAAACTGTGTGAAAAAATCAAGGTGTTGTATGTGTGTTGGCCAGGCGGACACATGCGGTCTCAGAAGTGACCATGATGGCCAGCGAACGCTTACTGACTTACATTTCCACTGTAGCCAGTCTGGCATGATTTTACCTTAACATGCTCCAGCATTTTATTTGTCCTAGTAAACAACATCACTACTATGAGGAACCTGTGTCTGAAGAGCAGCCAAAATAAATAGGATGTCACACTGTGCATTCTGCATTGTGCAGAGATTAACCTTTGAACCCGGTATCTTAACAGTGGTTTTTATACACAGAGGTCATCGGTTCTTCTGATAGTGAAGGTTCACTTTCTTCAAAAACTACACAAACATCATAACAACATCAGCTGCTGGATTTATCTTTAGTTTGCATAAAGAAATATTGAGGCTTTATGTTAATCTGTTGAAAGATTCCCAGATACAAATTTAATACAAATGGAAAAATAATACAATGCAAATTTATGATAGCAAATGAAACATACAGACTAGACAATATTTACTCAAAAATCACTACAAATATTGACAACAGAAAAATCTTCAGGCAAGTAGGCACGGTTATCGTCCAGTGTCGATCATCGCCCAAATATCAGCCGATCTACTAAATGAATAAAATGGTGTTTATTAAACTTTCGGACAATTTATCATTTTTTTTACTATTTATTATTTATTTTTATATATATATATATATATATATATATGTAGTCACATACAGACTTGGAAACTTTTTACCAGGCCTTCATCATTTATTTTTGGTACTTTTTTTAAATGCATTTTTGTTATCATTTTAGCGTTTAACCCCTTAAACTCTACGGCTCCCGGGCGCTACGTCGCGAAATACTCGTATGCGTAAAACGGTAAAATCCCCGGATACGTTAGTCGGGCATATGGGGTATCATTTGATAGCTTAGAATCTCAACTTGTCATATAATTGAGCTGTTTTGGCATTTATGCTACATAAAATAACAGAATAATGGCTGAAAACATCCACGTCAAAAAAAGCGCCACCTAGAGGTCACGCGGTACAAATATTCATGTGAATATAAAGTCCTTCACATAGCACTTAATGTCATATACCAAATGAAATCTCTCATTCTCAGGAATGTGACTGTGTGTGTATATATATATATATATATATATATATATATATATATATATATATATATATATATATATATATATATATATAGGGTTTTTTTGCACTAATACCACGGCTCAAAAGTTTTTCAAAAGTATCACAAAATGAACTATGATTTCTGTCAGACATCAAATACTAACATATTTGTTTATGCACCGATCAATGCAGCTGTCAGTCCCAAGTAGCTACAAACTTTATATCTGCTTTTATCTTAGTTTTCTACAAAATGTGCCATTATTGACATGTCTGTGAGCTTGCTTGGGTGAATAATCCAATTATATGAGTTATATCTCAACAAAAGTAACAAAATATGCAGTCCAGCTGTAACGAGGCAGGCGAAAAATGAAGATCTAAGTGCAGCTTTTATTAATCAAAAAAACAAGAAAACTCGGAATAAAGAAAACCACATGGAACTTAACACAGAGCATCTCAAAACATGCAATAACTGACAAATAGACAGGGGGAAACAAGGAACACCTGGGGAAACAATCAGGAAATGGGAAACAATCAGGGGAAACCAGTCAGATAAAGAAAATACAAAGGACAACAAAAACCAAACAGGAAACAGGTACAAAACAGGAAGTTCAACATAAAAGCACAAAATAAGTCAACCGAGAATATGTGACACCAGCATGAAAATCATGCTAAACAAATAATCGGAAAAATGTTTAATCGACTATTGGTGATCAAATGTTTTATATCAATGTAAAGGGGAGGATCTCAGCTTTCTAATGACACCTAGATTGAGCTTGTAGTCCACTCAGAGGCCGAGATATTCAATGAAATAATGAGGGTGTTGCTTGAACTGAACATTAGACTGAATGTCTATGGACGAGCACATCTGTGTATTGTGATGAAATGCGTTAGAGCGCCCCCTACATTTTTTGATGGAAAGTGCTACAGGAAAAATTAGTTTTATGTAATTGTTTGTATTTAGAATACATAAGCTATGAAATGAGCCTTAGCCAGACAAAAGATGTAATTTCCATCAGCATCATTTCTGGCACAGAATCAAATAAACAGAATTTGAGATGTGCTGTTGTGAGTCTTTTTTGCTATTTAAAAGATAGCTGATGGGTTTGATACATCAAAACATGATGTTGAGTGACTCTTGGAAGTGTGCAGGTCTGTATATTGATCCTGAAAGGCAAATTACAATTTACGTCCCCCCAGAGGCATGATGAATTGTGCTGTCCAGGTGCCAGTATTGAGTACTCCTCATTTGGTGTTGTGCTCCCAGTGGACCTGGCGTGCCATTATCAGCAGGCATCATCTAACATCTCAACGCTTCCTTCCTCTTTGTGCCGCCCTGTTACGTCTACGCTGATTTGAGATCAGAGACATCATCTTTCAACTGACAGCCATAAACTAACATGTTATTTCAGGAGCAATCAAAGCATAAGGAAATTTTGGAGATTGTTGGCATAGCTGGTCCCATCAGGGAGTTTGTGCGTGTGTGAGGCATGGAGAGGGGTGGGGCGACAGGGTGTGAATGGGGACGCAATTGGGCTCTGTGGCCTCATCTGGCCCTGTGGAGAGGCTTTGTTGCTTTTTTTAAACTTGTCACACTAAAAATTAAGAAAAATGGACTCAAATTGACATTTTGGCACTCTCTTTATGTGTGTGTGTGTGTGTGTGTGTGTGTGCGTGTGTGAGTGTGTGTGTGTGCGTGTGTGAGTGCGTGTGTGAGTGTGTGTGTGTGTGTGTGTGCGTGTGTGAGTGCGTGTGTGTGTGTGTGTGTGTGTGTGTTTCTTTTAAAGGTATAGTTCACCCAGACGTGAACATTTAGTCATTTAGGGTGGGTAAATAATGAATATTTGGGCTCTTTTGGGATCTTGCAGATTTAAAGAATGCCAAACAATGATGATGTGACTGTGTGGACAGAATCGTGACAGACGGCCGCTGAAACACGTGGGCGATGTGTTGCTTTGCATTGTTTTTTTTCTACTTCTTCTTTGTCAATAGCTTTACAAAAGTACCTGCTATCCTCCAATGGTTGCTACGGAAACTGCACGTTGAGCAGAAAGGTCCGCTTTTATACAAGTGTTTCAGAGGCGTTTGGGTGTCAAGTGCATCAAGACTTCAGATCAACGCATCCGTTTGCCGTCCGTGTGCTGGGACAGCACGGAAACACTGTCTCGGTTGGGTTATAGCATGCGCTTTTCCACCAGACTACATTCCCAGAGGAACATTGTTAAAGATCAGAGGTTGTTCTGTCAAAGCTCATTTATTGGAGATCATCTAAATAAAGTTTTTTCCCAACAGTTTCTTAAAGGAATAGTATGGAGCTCCTTATCAGGGCAATGAGGGAATAGTTTGCGTTCCCTCATATAAAGTTTCGCAATAAGTTTTGCGTCCGTTCGCGATAAGTTTTGCGTCCGCTCGCGATAAGTTTTGCGTCCGCTCGCGATAAGTTTTGCGGCCGCTCGCGATAAGTTTTGCGTCCGCTCGCGATAAGTTTTGCGGCCGCTCGCGATAAGTTTTGCGTCCGCTCGCGATAAGTTTTGCGGCCGTTCGCGATAAGTTTTGCGGCCGCTCGCGATAAGTTTTGCGGCCGTTCGCGATAAGTTTTGCGGCCGCTCGCGATAAGTTTTGCGTCCGCTCGCGATAAGTTTTGCGTCCACTCGCGATAAGTTTTGCGGCCGCTCGCGATAAGTTTTGCGTCCGCTCGCGATAAGTTTTGCGGCCGCTCGCGATAAGTTTTGCGTCCGCTCGCTCGCGATAAGTTTTGCGTCCACTCGCGATAAGTTTTGCGTCCGTTCGCGATAAGTTTTGCGTCCGTTCGCGATAAGTTTTGCGTCCGCTCGCGATAAGTTTTGCGTCCGCTCGCGATAAGTTTTGCGGCCGCTCGCGATAAGTTTTGCGTCCGCTCGCTCGCGATAAGTTTTGCGTCCACTCGCGATAAGTTTTGCGTCCGCTCGCTCGCGATAAGTTTTGCCTCGCTCGCGATAAGATTTGCGTCTGCTCGCGATAAGATTTGCATCCGGTCGCGATAAGTTTTGTGTCCGGTCGCGATAAGTTTTGCGTCCGGTCACGATAAGTTTTGCGTTCGTTCGCGATAAGTTTTGCGTTCGCTCGCGATAAGTTTTGCGTTCGCTCGCGATAAGATTTGCGTCCGTTCGCGATAAGTTTTGCGTCCGTTCGCGATAAGTTTTTTTATTTTTATTTTTTTTATTGAAGTTTAACAATACAAATAGTAAGAACATACAAAAAAAAAAAAAAAAAAAAAAGTTTTGCGTCCGCTCGCGATAAGTTTTGCGTCCGTTCGCGATAAGTTTTGCGTCCGCTCGCGATAAGTTTTGCGTCCGCTCGCTCGCGATAAGTTTTGCGTCCGCTCGCGATAAGTTTTGCGTCCGCTCGCTCGCGATAAGTTTTGCCTCGCTCGCGATAAGTTTTGCCTCGCTCGCGATAAGATTTGCGTCCGCTCGCGATAAGATTTGCGGCCGCTCGCGATAAGTTTTGCGTCCGCTCGCTCGCGATAAGTTTTGCGTCCACTCGCGATAAGTTTTGCCTCGCTCGCGATAAGTTTTGCGTCCGCTCGCGATAAGTTTTGCGGCCGCTCGCGATAAGTTTTGCGTCCGCTCGCTCGCGATAAGTTTTGCGTCCACTCGCGATAAGTTTTGCGTCCGTTCGCGATAAGTTTTGCGTCCGCTCGCGATAAGTTTTGCGTCCGCTCGCGATAAGTTTTGCGGCCGCTCGCGATAAGTTTTGCGTCCGCTCGCTCGCGATAAGTTTTGCGTCCACTCGCGATAAGTTTTGCGTCCGCTCGCTCGCGATAAGTTTTGCCTCGCTCGCGATAAGATTTGCGTCTGCTCGCGATAAGATTTGCATCCGGTCGCGATAAGTTTTGTGTCCGGTCGCGATAAGTTTTGCGTCCGGTCACGATAAGTTTTGCGTTCGTTCGCGATAAGTTTTGCGTTCGCTCGCGATAAGATTTGCGTCCGTTCGCGATAAGTTTTGCGTCCGTTCGCGATAAGTTTTTTTATTTTTATTTTTTTTATTGAAGTTTAACAATACAAATAGTAAGAACATACAAAAAAAAAAAAAAAAAAAAAGTTTTGCGTCCGCTCGCGATAAGTTTTGCGTCCGTTCGCGATAAGTTTTGCGTCCGCTCGCGATAAGTTTTGCGTCCGCTCGCTCGCGATAAGTTTTCCGTCCGCTCGCGATAAGTTTTGCGTCCGCTCGCTCGCGATAAGTTTTGCCTCGCTCGCGATAAGTTTTGCCTCGCTCGCGATAAGATTTGCGTCCGCTCGCGATAAGATTTGCATCCGGTCGCGATAAGTTTTGTGTCCGGTCGCGATAAGTTTTGCGTCCGGTCACGATAAGTTTTGCGTTCGTTCGCGATAAGTTTTGCGTTCGCTCGCGATAAGATTTGCGTCCGCTCGCGATAAGTTTTGCGTTCGCTCGCGATAAGATTTGCGTCCGCTCGCGATAAGTTTTGCGTCCGCTCGCGATAAGATTTGCGTCCGGTCGTGATAAGTTTTGCGTCCGCTCGCTCGCGATAAGTTTTGCCTCGCTCGCGATAAGATTGTCCGCTCGCGATAAGATTTCCGTCCGCTCGCGATAAGTTTTGCGTCCGGTCGCGATAAGTTTTGCGTTCGTTCGCGATAAGTTTTGCGTTCGCTCGCGATAAGATTTGCGTCCGCTCGCGTTAAGTTTTGCGTCCGCTCGCGATAAGTTTTGCGTTCGCTCGCGATAAGATTTGCGTCCGCTCGCGATAAGATTTGCGTCCGCTCGCTATAAGTTTTGCGTCCGCTCGCGATAAGATTTGCGTCCGCTCGCTATAAGTTTTGCATCCACTCGCGATAAGATTTGCGTCCGCTCGCTATAAGTTTTGCGTCCGCTCGCGATAAGATTTGCATCCGCTCGCTATAAGTTTTGCGTCCGCTCGCGATAAGTTTTGCGTTCGCTCGCGTTAAGATTTGCGTCCGCTCGCTCGCGATAAGTTTTGCGTTCGCTCGCGATAAGATTTGCGTCCACTCGCTATAAGTTTTGCGTCCGCTAGCGATAAGATTTGCGTCCGCTCGCGATAAGTTTTGCGTCCGCTCGCGATAAGTTTTGCGTCCGCTCGCTCGCGATAAGTTTTGCCTCGCTCGCGATAAGTTTTGCCTCGCTCGCGATAAGATTTGCGTCCGCTCGCGATAAGATTTGCGGCCGCTCGCGATAAGTTTTGCGTCCGCTCGCTCGCGATAAGTTTTGCGTCCACTCGCGATAAGTTTTGCCTCGCTCGCGATAAGTTTTGCGTCCGCTCGCGATAAGTTTTGCGGCCGCTCGCGATAAGTTTTGCGTCCGCTCGCTCGCGATAAGTTTTGCGTCCACTCGCGATAAGTTTTGCGTCCGTTCGCGATAAGTTTTGCGTCCGCTCGCGATAAGTTTTGCATCCGCTCGCGATAAGTTTTGCGGCCGCTCGCGATAAGTTTTGCGTCCGCTCGCTCGCGATAAGTTTTGCGTCCACTCGCGATAAGTTTTGCGTCCGCTCGCTCGCGATAAGTTTTGCCTCGCTCGCGATAAGATTTGCGTCTGCTCGCGATAAGATTTGCATCCGGTCGCGATAAGTTTTGTGTCCGGTCGCGATAAGTTTTGCGTCCGGTCACGATAAGTTTTGCGTTCGTTCGCAATAAGTTTTGCGTTCGCTCGCGATAAGTTTTGCGTTCGCTCGCGATAAGATTTGCGTCCGTTCGCGATAAGTTTTGCGTCCGTTCGCGATAAGTTTTTTTATTTTTATTTTTTTTATTGAAGTTTAACAATACAAATAGTAAGAACATACAAAAAAAAAAAAAAAAAAAAAAAAAAAAAGTTTTGCGTCCGCTCGCGATAAGTTTTGCGTCCGTTCGCGATAAGTTTTGCGTCCGCTCGCGATAAGTTTTGCGTCCGCTCGCTCGCGATAAGTTTTCCGTCCGCTCGCGATAAGTTTTGCGTCCGCTCGCTCGCGATAAGTTTTGCCTCGCTCGCGATAAGTTTTGCCTCGCTCGCGATAAGATTTGCGTCCGCTCGCGATAAGATTTGCATCCGGTCGCGATAAGTTTTGTGTCCGGTCGCGATAAGTTTTGCGTCCGGTCACGATAAGTTTTGCGTTCGTTCGCGATAAGTGTTGCGTTCGCTCGCGATAAGATTTGCGTCCGCTCGCGATAAGTTTTGCGTTCGCTCGCGATAAGATTTGCGTCCGCTCGCGATAAGTTTTGCGTCCGCTCGCGATAAGATTTGCGTCCGGTCGTGATAAGTTTTGCGTCCGCTCGCTCGCGATAAGTTTTGCCTCGCTCGCGATAAGATTGTCCGCTCGCGATAAGATTTCCGTCCGCTCGCGATAAGTTTTGCGTCCGGTCGCGATAAGTTTTGCGTTCGTTCGCGATAAGTTTTGCGTTCGCTCGCGATAAGATTTGCGTCCGCTCGCGTTAAGTTTTGCGTCCGCTCGCGATAAGTTTTGCGTTCGCTCGCGATAAGATTTGCGTCCGCTCGCGATAAGATTTGCGTCCGCTCGCTATAAGTTTTGCGTCCGCTCGCGATAAGATTTGCGTCCGCTCGCTATAAGTTTTGCATCCACTCGCGATAAGATTTGCGTCCGCTCGCTATAAGTTTTGCGTCCGCTCGCGATAAGATTTGCATCCGCTCGCTATAAGTTTTGCGTCCGCTCGCGATAAGTTTTGCGTTCGCTCGCGTTAAGATTTGCGTCCGCTCGCTCGCGATAAGTTTTGCGTTCGCTCGCGATAAGATTTGCGTCCACTCGCTATAAGTTTTGCGTCCGCTAGCGATAAGATTTGCGTCCGCTCGCTATAACTTTTGTGTCCGCTCGTGATAAGATTTGCGTCCGCTCGCAATAAGTTTTGCGTCCGCTCGCGATAAGTTTTGCCTCGCTCGCGATAAGATTTGCATCCGCTCGCGATAAGTTTTGCCTCGCTCGCGATAAGATTTGCGTCCACTCGCGATAAGTTTTGCGTCCGCTCGCGATAAGTTTTGCCTCGCTCGCGATAAGATTTGCGTCCGCTCGCGATAAGATTTGCGTCCGGTCGCGATAAGTTTTGTGTCCGCTCGCGATAAGTTTTGCCTCGCTCGCGATAAGATTTGCGTCCGCTCGCGATAAGTTTTGCCTCGCTCGCGATAAGATTTGCGTCCGCTCGCGATAAGTTTTGCGTCCGCTCGCGATAAGTTTTGCCTCGCTCGCGATAAGATTTGCGTCCGCTCGCGATAAGTTTTGCCTCGCTCGCGATAAGATTTGCGTCCGCTCGCGATAAGTTTTGCGTCCGCTCGCGATAAGTTTTGCCTCGCTCGCGATAAGATTTGCGTCCGCTCGCGATAAGATTTGCGTCCGGTCGCGATAAGTTTTTCGTCCGCTCGCGATAAGATTTGCGTCCAGTCGCGATAAGATTTGTGTTCGCTCGTAATATTTTTTTGTTTGGTTGTAATAGGTTTTGCATTCGCTCTAAATAGTTTTGCGTTCGCTCCCAACAAGTTTGCGTTTTCTCGCAATACATTTTGCATTCCGTCTTAATAACTTTTGTTCCCTCGCAATAGCTTTATCCATTCTTTATGAAAATTAACCATTGTTTTACTACAGTGACCATAGCCATGATATTGACAGTAAAACCATAGTAATAATACACAAAACTCAATTAAAAATAGAATTAATTGATAACTGAAAATTTGTATTAAATAAAAATCTGTTATTCTAACAAATAACAGTACAGTTTTACATTAGTAAAATAAAAAAATGCCCTCATGGAAATTATAAAGTGTAACTAGTAAAACTATGGTAGCCATGTTTTATGTCAAAAAATAATGATATTTATTACCATAGTTTTGGTTTTCCTATGATTTTAGTACAAATATAATGGCTTAAATATGGTTTCTGCAGTAAAACAATGGTTAATTTCCATAAGGGATGGATTAAAGATACTGCGAGGGGAGCCAAAGCAATTCAGAGGAAATGCAAAACTATTTCATAAAATAAATTCCCTCCTATGAGCGGTTCTGTAGAATAGTTAAATCTGTCATCATTTGCTCACCCTGTTACACCCACATTGGATGTTACTCATCCAATGTGTTACGTTAGTCTTAGTCACCATTCACTTTATTTGCATCTTTTTTCCATACAATGAAAGTGAATGGTGCCTCCGGCTAACATTATGCCTAAAATATTATTTTGTGTTACACACGAGAAAAACACAGTGATGCAAAGAATTGCCATTTTTGGGTGAACTATCCCTTTAAGAGGGCAAATGGATCAGCTGTGTTGTGTCTGGAAGCAGTTGCTCAGTCTAGAGGTGGTGACATAGGAATGGGGGTGGGGCTTTTTGGTGACAGCTGGTCTCTATAAATAACCCCAGTGGGTGGAAGTGAGAGCCAAAGCCATGTGGTGAGATCCTGCCGTGCACGCCACACAGCCCTATCTGCCAATCAGAGGCAACATTAATACCCAGGACCACAAGAGCGAGGGCACGTGAATTAAATGTATGGCCACCCGCCTTGCCAAGTATCAGCCTGGCCTACTTTTGCCATCTTGGGCCGAAGGGAGAATGTAGATCAGGTGACAGCGGGTGAAGGTGGTGCAGATAAATGATTAAGAGGAACCTTTAATCGCATCTTCAGTTACTTGACGTACGGCTGGTGGTGTCCACACATCGTTGCCAAGCAGGGCAGATAGTCTGTCATGTGAGAGATAAGGTGAAGGTTTAGTATGTACTGCAGCACATGTACATACATAAACATAATACTAACAAAGCACCCAGGTGCACCTAAGATGAGGTGGTACTTACAGTATAAGTATAGGGATAGTTCACCCAAAAATGTAAATTCAGTCCTTTACTGTCATGTTGTTTCAAACCTGTATGGCATAATTGCGCCTTAAACTTTGTCTTGCCAGAGGTTATTGGGTCATGAGTCATGCAAACGAATTCTAGCAGCCCTGATTGTGTGGCGATAAATAACGCTTTTAGTTTCTTGGTAACAGTTTGACTAAAGACCACTTACACTTAGTAGAGTGTGAACCAAGTGTCTTGTTTAAGTTTAAGCCAACAAACTGATGTCTTTAAAAAAATCCTTACGCTGAGACCAACGTTTCTATCATTACCTACAGTTTTAAGGCTACATCCTCCAAACTTGGCACAGACCTTCATACTGTTCTCATTTAGTCTGATATGTCTTTTCGGTCTTTAACATTTTTATTGCAACAGAATCAACTCCCATTATGTCCCTCTCCACCTTCCCAATTCCACCCTGCCCCTCAACAAATATCCCTGTGGTCAAAGCCTAAATTACACCATGCACAAATATAAGCAAACAAACAAAAGATAATATATATAAAATATATATAGAGAGAGAAGTCAACAAAGAGAAAAGAAAGAATTCCACAAAGAATAGAATTTACAATTCTGTTTCTCTCCACATGGTCCTCGCTGAGAGCCCCCCAGAAAGGTCAAGTATTTGTCCCATTTCTTACCATGTGTATATTTTGCCAAGCTGCCAATCATTACACTAGTTTGGACTATGTCTCGCCTACGTTAATGACCAAAATCAGATTTTGCCTTTATTTCAGACAAAACCATAATGAATCTTCCAAAATTGTCTTATTTTTAAATATTTACTTATCAATGTAATGACTCCCCTGCTCTTACTTAAACCAACACTGCAAAAGACATGCGAACCCCATGCCCTGCTAAGTTTTTTAGCTTTCTGTGAAGAAAGGTGCATTTCGTGAAGGAACACTAAAGTATATAAACATTTTTAGGCTGAAGAAAAGATACAACCATCCTTCTTTTTATAGGGTGCCCCAACCCATTAACAATCCAAGTGGAGAGAAACAGTTTACTTATATTAAAGCCTTTATTTTGGTCACACGTTATACATACATTTTTGCATATATACAGTGAAATTTATTTGTTTTCACATATCCCAGCTAAGCTGGGGTCAGAGTTCAGGGTCATCCATGATAAGGCACCCCTGGAGCGTAGGCCCCTGGGTCAAGGGCCTTGCTCAAGGGCCCAGCAGTGGCATCTTGGTGGTGCTGGGGCTTGAACCCCCGACCTCCTGGTCAGTAACCCAGAGCCTTAACTGCTGAGCCACCACTGCCCCCAAAAGTGTGACATATTGACATATAGACCACTATCCAGCATTGATGTAACCATAACATCCTTAATAACCCACAGAACAGAAAAAATGTGTTTCAACCTTGCACATAACAATCCCAACTGGTGTCCATTGCTCGGAAATCTGACGGTCCATGCACGCTCACGAGACTTTCTGTGACTTTATGCTATTGCTACCAGATTGCACAAGTCTGGTGATTTTTACATATATACTGTGTATATATATATATATATATATGTTTTGTTGTTTGTTTCCACTTTTGTCTTAACATGAATCATGCCATTAAATTATACATAAATATGTTCAATCAAATGAAAACTAAAATAGGCTCCAGTAAACAATAACATCAAACCCACAATGTGAGCAAATGAGCCCTACAGCAAGTTAACAAAGGGAGAGAAATAAAAGAAAGGAAAAGAGTCAGACTGGAGCCAGTGTGCAGACAGGCTGCGGTAGTAAAATGCACGATGTGTAGTCTGTATAGTTGGTCGAGTGCAGGCAAAGTTACCCACTCACTCCATTGATTTAATGAAGGCCATAGCTTGTCTTGGACATGTAAAAGTCTTACGCCCATCCTTACCATCAATTCTCAGCTTAGCCGGATAGAGCAGTGAAAAGCTTACCTTCTGCCGGTGCAGCCTTGGACGGCCTCTCTTTCGGCCGACTCCAGAAACTCGACCTGTTTTTCAACATTGTCCATTCTTGCGATCAGGGTGAAAAATTCAAATGTAAACAAACCCATAAAAGCCCAATAATCGTCTTTCTCCGTCTCTGACCGTTGGGCCTGTGAAAGCCAACATCAACATTTTTCTTAACACACTTTTAGTATTATTTATTTAGGTTAATTTATTTCACTCTTGTGTTCCACAGCCTTTTGCACAATGGTGTTGTCTCCAGCCCAGTGACATCTCCAAGATGCCGGAGAGCGCATGGAAGCTGGTCTTCTACACGATGTCGTGGTCATATAGCACCTATCTTCTTTTTTTCTCCAACTATTCATTCTTCCAAAACCCTCCCTCTGTTTTTTACGGTAAGCTTTGTATATGATACACCACTTATTGAATATATTTAACAAACATACTGTTTTTGCCATCACCACTTAAAATGTCAGAACTAATATACAGAATACATAATTGAAGAAAATATAACCTTTAAGGGATAGTTCACCCAAAAATGAAAATGCAATCATTGTTTACTCACCCCTGAGTTGTTATAACCCTATATGACTATTTTTTTTGTAAAAATAAATTGTGTTCAGTGATGTCATACAATGGCAGTTTATGGTGACCACCTTTCAAGCTTAAAATCTTTGCCGAAAATGTAGGCAGATCCCTAATCAATAAATGGTTTAAACGACAGCGTTTTTTGATGAATGGAACTCTAAAGGAAACTGGTCCCGGAACAGTTTAAAAAGCACCTTATTTCATCCTACCTCCTTATACAGTCCCCTGTAGGCATTTTCCATGCTAGCAGCTAGTTGTTTACAAATGGAGGCTGTGGACTTCTCTCCTTTCTCAATGCTTTGTGTGTCATAGATTTTTGACCAATTACAGGCTGCAGCACCTCCCACAGTCTCCCACATATGCCCCAAAAGTACCTACTCCAGAATAGGAGCTAAAACCCCCCCCAAAAGCGGTTCCGAGGAACTTGTTAAAAGGAAAAGTATTAGCACCTGAGGAAAGTACCTAAAACGGGATTTAGGACTGCCAGTGGGCCTCATGTCTGAAGAGTCTGTAGTCGAAGGATTGATGCATTTCTATGCCCAGCCTTAGTTTTAGTTTTTGGACCGGTGCCAATTCACAGTGGACGGCTTTACGCAAGCAATTCCGAAAATATAAAACAAGCAATCGATAGAATGTACCGTCGCTCATCACTGCTGGTTAGGACAAAAACTATTGATATAAATATACCTTTAATCACGTGTTGTTTGCCGTCAGGTTAGGACATGGTGTGACTGTGGCTGCCTGTAGCCTCCTCATTGTTTGTTTGATTTCCAAGTACTCTGAAAAATAAGGCTGGGCATAGAAATGCATCAATTCTTCGACTACAAACTCTACAGACATGTTAAGTAAGTTCAGTTCTCTGTTTTGTGTGTAGCTGTGTTGCGTTCTGTTATCACTACCACTGTGGGGGACCTGTTTTAGATAAACAAAATGAGTTTTCGCTTGAACGCCCCAATGTTGCGAGGGTGCTGCATGAACTGTTGCTCTCATGCCCTATCATGAATGCACACAGGAGATCAAAGGTCAGTGAACATTTTCACTAAATAACACATCAGATTTTGGTTTGTTTCTCCCCAAACCTTATCGTATGATTTCATAACAATCATGAGTTTCATGGAGTAATTTATTAGACTGTCCTTTTGAAGCTTGAAGAGGTGGTCACCATAAACTTCCATTGTATGACATCACTGAGAACAGATTCAGAATGACCATGGATTAACAACATCAAGTGTAAAATGCCCATATGTCACGAATTTGGACCGTCTCTCTTGGTTTAGACTGGAAGAGCGGGATTCCAGTTCCCACAGATATCGCTATAGCGTACCTGATCCAGGGCAGCTTCTACGGCCATTCCTTATATGCTACCGTCTACATGGACGCGTGGAGGAAGGACTCTCTAGTCATGGTGGTGCATCACTTCATCACGCTGGCCCTCATCACATTCTCCTATGCCTTCAGGTCTGTTAAAAGTGACATTACAATCTGTTGAAATTAGCTTTTGAAGTTCCAGTTTCCATAGGTAACAACAATACTTACAGCTCAAACTAGCTTGTAGTGACAGCTCAGAGAATTAAAGACAAAAATAATCAGATATGTCGCTAAAGGCCACAATTCAGCAAGCACTTGTCATTGTGGTGTAGTTGTCTTGTGACTGTTTCTGACCGACTCTTTCTCAGATACCACAACATTGGCATCCTAGTCCTTTTTCTTCACGATATCAATGACATTCAACTGGAGTTCACCAAACTCAATGTCTACTTCAAGACCCGGGGCGGGAAAGACTACTTCTTAAATGATGTGCTGTCCAACATGGGCTCCGTTAGCTTTAGCATCACCTGGTGAGTATACTTGTTTTGATCACAAGACCATATGGTTGTGTTTGACGTATGTGAACGACGACTGCTTTGTGATGCTCTTCTGGCAGAATTAACTACAGACGACATGCGGAAACCCGAAGTATACGTTTGACTTTAGGGTTTGGGAAAGGTCTTTCTTTTACAGAGAAATGGCAAAAATATATTTACAAACCGTTATAACTGATACGCCTGAGTTATCGCACATCATTAGCAAAATTGTTAGCAAGCTAGATAATGCTAACTTGGTGACATATAATTGATATTTAAATCAGCAGGATTAGCGCAATGTCCACGAGACGTAGCGACGCACGTAAAACCGAAGTATACTTTGGCCTTGCAGGCAACAACAGAGGATGTTCATAAGGAACACATCCTACTTGGGATAGTCACGTTTTGGCATCTATAATGGGGCATCCTGATTGAGCTAGTATATTCTTTTTTCCACAGGTTTTGGTTCCGTTTGTACTGGTTCCCGCTCAAAGTGCTATGGGCCTCATGTGTTACCAGTATCCAGTCCGTTCCCCACATCCCTTTCTACTTCTTCTTCAACACGCTGCTCTTCGTCCTGCTCATCATGAACATCTACTGGTTCTTGGTAAGAATGGCTAGATTTAAACAGACAGGGGGGTTTGGTGAAGTGGCTAAAGCCCAGGCCTGGTAACCGGGAGGTTGCTGGGAGAACACAATTAACTATCTCCATGATTTCCTCAAGCAAGACAAACAAAGGAGTCCCAGGTTGCTCTAGGGCAGTCTCAATTCTTGTCCTGGAGGACTCCAACATGAATGTCTCCCTGATCAGCTCATTAGTAAAGACTTTGATACCCGAGAAGCAGATATTGTCCCAAGAATAAATGTACTTTCAAGTCCCTTTGGAATAAGTTTGCTATGAAAATGACTGCTTGCTTAATAGGGTTGGTAACCAAGAAATAAAAAAAACTATTAGAATCAACTTAATGACTTTCGGTTCCATTAAGGTTTCATAGTATAAACCAAGGTTTCATAGTAATAATAGATTGTTGTTGATATAACAATCTGTTAGTTGTATTTTATAAAAATGCATGAATTACCCAAATACGTAATTGCAAAAATCAAGAATCTGTTCTGTTAAAATAGGAAATAATCTCATCATTTGGTAACAGCCCGCTGAAAGCATTCTGATTGCTTTTCTAATTTCGAGATATTTATTTTTCAAAAGTACTAAACGTATCGTTAGTGGAACCGTAAAGGAACTGAAATCGTTGGGAGGAATTGAAATCGGAATCGTTAAATTCCTTATGATTCCTATCCCCATTACTATCACTAACCCTAACCATATTAACCTGAGATTAGTAGTCTCAGATCAGGCATCAGTTGGTATTTAACTTTTGTGTCCAGAGTGTCTTGCAGTACCATTATTTCATGATCATTGCACATAAATGTGAGTGCGAGCCAAGTACATTTTCACTTCATGAACTTGAATGGAGTGGTGGTGGCGTAGTGGGCTAAAGCACATAACTGGTAATCAGAAGGTTGCTGGTTTGATCCCCATAGCCACCATCATTGTGTCCTTGAGTAAGACATTTAACTCCAGGTTGCTCCGGGGGGGATTGTCCCTGTAATAAGGGCTCTGTAAGTCACTTTGGTGGTGGTGTAGTGGGCTAAAGCACATAACTGGTATTCAGAGGTTGCTGGTTTGATCCCCATAGCCACTATCATTGTGTCCTTGAGTAAGACATTTAACTCCAGGTTGCTCCGGGGGGGATTGTCCCTGTAATAAGGGCTCTGTAAGTCACTTTGGATAAAAGTGTCTGCCAAATGCATAAATGTAAATGAATCAAATCCTGGGTTTCTAGCCAAACTCTTTAACCCCTAAGCAACCCCCACAAACCCAGTTCAGGTTGTATATCATAGCTGTTAAATGTGTATCTGTGAATATCAGCCGAAAGAAATGGGCAGTGGTTAGTTCTTAACTCTTTATTGCAGTTCATCGTGCTGTTTGTGGTGAAGGTCCTGACAGGCCAGATGAAGGAGTTAAACGACGTCCGGGAATATGAGGAAGACCAGCAAAAGGAAAGGAATAACGCTGATGATCAGAACTCCGCTGAAGGGTAAGTGGAGAACTGCATCAGTCTGCAGTTAGCTCAGGTATTTGGGATATTGTGGTCAACTCACAGTTGATTTTGTGCAGAACTGAGAGCTGTAGATACATTATTGCTGGAACGCCATCATGAAACACTGCTGTTGGTTCAATTCGAAATATATTTTGCTTCAAAAGATGATATGCTACTGTAGCTAACTATGGCGATTATCACGAAACCTGTCAAGAAAATGACCTGGCCATATTTAACCCGTAATCAATCAAAAAATCTGAAATTAACCCACACTTACGATCATTACGACCATTACGATTTTGTGGTAGTGAGACATTATTTTCCAGACACTTGAGCACATTTGACCCCCAATTTTGATTGTGGAGAAAATTGGAACAGGACATTTTCTTGACAGGTTTTGTGCCAATCACCCACTACTTTGCAGAGAGGACCAACATAGCTGGTGACTAGTATATTTGGGTTTCCCAACAAGACACCCTCAGTTAACCAACTTCACAAGACATACCATGCTGGTTTAGCATTCCCAGCTAACTTTGGTCCACCAAGCTAGACTTGCACCAAATGAGCACTTACCAGAATAACCAGTGTGTAACAACATGGAAATTTCACGCTAGTCAAAGCTAGTCTTTTCAGCAGGTAAGCTTACTAGACTAGCAGAATGTAAAAAGACGCTATACTCTACACTTTTGAGTACCATGCTCAAGTTGGGCCAGTTTCTTTAGTGTTAACAGTTGAGCTAGATATCTTCTATCCACATGCTAAGACATCTTTGTACCACTTGCCTAGCTGCCAGCATCTTAGCCATGATTTCAGCAAACAACCTTATCCTAGCTTTATCTGTAACACAATAAGTGCGCCAGGTCGTTTCAACTTGACTTGTGAAACAAGTAGTCCTGTTTCATGTAGATGTGATTAGCATCTTGCCATCAGTCCTGTATTTATATCTCTAACCTTGAAGTGCATTTTCGACCATGTCACATGCATCCTGTGATCAGCCTGATTGCTTCTCTTCTTTTCAGGAAACATGTGCAGAACGGAATTGATAAGAAGAAACATCAATAGTGTCTCAGTAACGCCACCTGCAGGCTGTTACCGATGGTTACATGGTGCAGGGTGACCTAGTTTTATTGCGACCCAAGAACGTCATGGTGCTTGGACAGTCATGCAGAGAACAAGAGGAAACAAATCGACCATGATCAGTGTTTTGTTTCTATTGCTTGTTTTTTTTAAATCACTGTTATTATAATTGTAATCATAGCACTGTGAATGTTATTTGGTGTTCTTTGTCTTATATATCGCTCTGAGAAATGTGGGATAGTTAAATCCCAGCATGGGAAATCTCCCATAAGATGGTAGCTGTGAAACAAGGTTTCTAGCTGGTCCTTAATTGGTGGACCAGCTAGCATGTTCCAAAAACCAACTTGGGACAGGACACCATGTTCCAAAACACAGCTACCATCTTAAGCTGGATTTTCCAGCAGGGATTTGGGAAAGTTAGCCAGAACTTACGGGTGGTGGATGTGTTTGAAGACAGCAGAACACACAATAACCAGGTTTTGTGGTCTTCATCAGGGACCACAGTTTGTTTGATTAGAAGTAGACATTTTTGGTTGTTTCGTTGTTGTTTTCTTTAATTCCAGGAGTGAAGGTGTTGTTAAGGGAAAGGGTTGGACGTATTCTGTCGTAGTGAGTACTAGTGCATGAATCAGCTGGCTTGTTTTTAAATATGTACTAACTTAGCCTACACGGGTACAGCCGCTCTCCAAACAGCCTGACCTGCGTCAATCAAAGTAACGTTTGTGCTGTATTAGCGTGTTTTGAATGTACGTGACTGAAAGGGGGGGGGGGGGGGGCGCTTTTGATGTTTGGATTACAATATCTGTCTGAAAATACTGCATTCCTTACGTGGAAAACAAATAGTCTGTTTTGTTTTGTTTTTTGTTTTTAACCCCTCCCACAAGCACCCGTTCTTGCAATGGTGGCATCCACGCTAGCAACTGATTGGCTATTGCGATACATATTAATATATATCCAGAACTCTTACTGTAGATCATGGAAACCAGTTGCGTTTTTTAACATGGAAATACTTCTTTAACGACCTAAACAAATTAATCCAACCTGAAGTATTTATGCAAATGCTGTATTCAGGAATGCATGACCTCTGAGAACCTTGAAATATGCTGTATGATAAAAAACGTAGACAAAGTAGAACTGATAATATCTGTCGTACGTTATTGATCATTCCACAATAATTGCAATGTATACTTGAAGCGCCTACTGTATCAAATGCTTGTGTGCACATCGAGATTTCACTGAAAGTGCGCAAATGCTGACGAGATCCGACGCCGTTGTGGTGACGTCTTCCGTAATCATGGCTAGCTTGTGCTAAGAGTTAGCCGTTTGCGAATTTGCTCATTTTGTCTTGACGTTTTGTTTTGGGGTTTTCGTTTAAGCATTGTATAGCAATTCAAATTAGGGTTTTTTGTTATTTTTTGTTATTATTATTATTCCGACCGAGAACCTCCTAGAAATGCATTGCTAATTGTTTATACACATTCTTATTCATGGTACTGTCGAAAGCGTATAGTCAGGCCGTCTTCGGGTTGTCTTAGCCGGCTTGGTCAAAACACTGGAATTGGAGTTAAACGCTCTCGTGACTAGATGGTAACCTTTGTTCTGTTAAACCGCTTATTGCTAAAACCGACCCAAACGAGGGTTACCACCTAGCCATGTAACCAACTAAAAGCCACACTCTTTTTATTTTCTTTATCAAAAATGTTCTCAAAAAAATCCTGGAATTGTTTGCGTTATTTTTAGATTTTTTTTTTTTTTAAATTGTACACTTATATATACACACAACACCGCTCTATTCGATCAAAATTTAAAGGAATATTCCGGATTCAAAACAACTGAAGCTCAGTCGACGGCATTTGTGGCATAATATTGATTTCCACATAAAGTTATTTCAAATCTCCCCCCCTTTCTTTAAAAAAAGCACAAATTTAGGTTCCTGCGAAGCACTTACAATGGAAGTAAATGGGGTCCATTTTTGAACGTTAAAATACTCACTTTTTCCTTTTGCGCGTTAACATGATTTTAGTGGGATAATGTCACTTATTAACCTTTTCTATGTAAAGTTATAGCCAATTTTACATTTACATGACTATGTAATGTCAAGAAACCCTAAAATGACTGTAAAATTGACGATGTAAACAACGTTACACCTCAAATTATAACAGAAGAATTCATGTAAGGGTTTTTATACAATTATAAGCGTCACATTTCTGCTTTTAACCCCTCTAAAAATTGGCCCCATTGACTTCCATTGTAAGTGTCTCACTGGAACTTCGATTTTAGTTTTTTTAAAGAAAAGGAGAGACGAGTTGAAACGATTTTTGTGGTATCAACATTACATAAAAAATCCTGTTGATTAAGCTCGACTTGTTTTGACCCGGAATATTCCTTTAAGTGTGACGAGTGGAAATATTTGTGTTGCACTAAGAATATTCCGGAGTGTTAATACTTTAGGAACGTGCCAAAAATATTGAACCGCTTGGTTAGTGTTACGGCAAACAAAATTAGAGTTTGAAATATCCAGAGAAATTGTGTGGGGTATGTTGTTATAAATCTGGGGTTATCCCAATGTTATTTAATTAAAATTGCACTGTAATTTCTTATTATCGTTTCTATTGTTCTCTATAATATATTTTAAAAACTAATGTGGAAGCCGGGGGATTTATACAGACTACTTCTAACATGGACAAAAGGTTATTTTGACAATTATCTTGGACCATTTATCCTTTCAGATATTTTTGGGGTTTTATGTTGTTGATTTCGGTCTGACCACTAGGAGTGTAAAAGGCATTTTCTCTTTTGTAATGGAACAATTTTAATAATTCCAACTGAATTAGTGAACTGAACCAATCGTGTTGTATCATGTTTTTCCATTTAATAAAATCTGTTCAAATAAAACAACTGCAATATTTACTTATTTCAACACGTGGCTTTATTTGCCTTTTGCCCAACAAATGATGTTGTGTACCTCTGGATTGTGCAGTTCGAAAAGTTACATTTGGAGAATTTTGAGTTATTCGCATCGTCTCAGAGGCTTTCTAATATTCAAGATAAAGTTTAAAAAACATGAAATGCCGTTCTCCATTCGTCACATTATCTACATTTAATACTCGTATGCTGTAGGCTGTCTGAAAGGAGGAGCTTAGAATGGATAATTTAGAATGGACCAATCAGAGCAGAGTAGGCTCTGTGAAAGGAGGAGTTTAGAATGAACGCTTTAGAATGGACCAATCAGAGCAGAGTAGGCTCTCTAAAAGGAGGAGTTTAGAAAGAACGCTTTAGAATGGACCAATCAGAGCAGAGTATGCTCTCTGAAAGGAGGAGTTTAGAAAGAACGCTTTAGAACGGACCAATCAGAGCAGAGTAGGCTCTCTGAAAGGAGGAGTTTAGAATGAATGCTTTAGAATGGACCAATCAGAGCAGAGTATGCTCTCTGAAAGGAGGAGTTTAGAATGAATGCTTTAGAACGGACCAATCAGAGCAGAGTAGGCTCTCTGAAAGGAGGAGTTTAGAATGAATGCTTTAGAACGGACCAATCAGAGCAGAGTAGGCTCTCTGAAAGGAGGAGTTTAGAATGAATGCTTTAGAACGGACCAATCAGAGCAGAGTATGCTCTCTGAAAGGAGGAGTTTAGAATGAATGCTTTAGAATGGACCAATCAGAGCAGAGTATGCTCTCTAAAAGGAGGAGTTTAGAATGAATGCTTTAGAATGGACCAATCAGAGCAGAGTATGCTCTCTGAAAGGAGGAGTTTAGAATGAACGCTTTAGAACGGACCAATCAGAGCAGAGTATGCTCTCTGAAAGGAGGAGTTTAGAATGAATGCTTTAGAATGGACCAATCAGAGCAGAGTAGGCTCTGTGAAAGGAGGAGTTTAGAATGAACGCTTTAGAATGGACCAATCAGAGCAGAGTATGCTCTCTGAAAGGAGGAGTTTAGAATGAATGCTTTAGAATGGACCAATCAGAGCAGAGTAGGCTCTCTGAAAGGAGGAATTTAGAATGAACGCTTTAGAACGGACCAATCAGAGCAGAGTAGGCTCTGTGAAAGGAGGAGTTTAGAATGAACGCTTTAGAACGGATCAATCAGAGCAGAGTATGCTCTCTGAAAGGAGGAGTTTAGAATGAATGCTTTAGAACGGACCAATCAGAGCAGAGTAGGCTCTGTGAAAGGAGTTTAGAAAGAATGCTTTAGAACGGACCAATCAGAGCAGAGTATGCTCTCTGAAAGGAGGAGTTTAGAATGAATGCTTTAGAACGGACCAATCAGAGCAGAGTATGCTCTCTAAAAGGAGGAGTTTAGAATGAATGCTTTAGAATGGACCAATCAGAGCAGAGTAGGCTCTGTGAAAGGAGGAGTTTAGAATGAACGCTTTAGAATGGACCAATCAGAGCAGAGTATGCTCTCTGAAAGGAGGAGTTTAGAAAGAACGCTTTAGAACGGACCAATCAGAGCAGAGTAGGCTCTCTAAAAGGAGGAGTTTAGAATGAACGCTTTAGAATGGACCAATCAGAGCAGAGTATGCTCTCTGAAAGGAGGAGTTTAGAAAGAACGCTTTAGAACGGACCAATCAGAGCAGAGTAGGCTCTCTGAAAGGAGGAGTTTAGAATGAATGCTTTAGAATGGACCAATCAGAGCAGAGTAGGCTCTCTGAAAGGAGGAGTTTAGAATGAATGCTTTAGAATGGACCAATCAGAGCAGAGGATGCTCTCTGAAAGGAGGAGTTTAGAATGAATGCTTTAGAACGGACCAATCAGAGCAGAGTAGGCTCTCTGAAAGGAGGAGTTTAGAATGAATGCTTTAGAACGGACCAATCAGAGCAGAGGATGCTCTCTGAAAGGAGGAGTTTAGAATGAATGCTTTAGAACGGACCAATCAGAGCAGAGGATGCTCTCTGAAAGGAGGAGTTTAGAATGAATGCTTTAGAACGGACCAATCAGAGCAGAGTATGCTCTCTGAAAGGAGGAGTTTAGAATGAATGCTTTAGAACGGACCAATCAGAGCAGAGTATGCTCTCTGAAAGGAGGAGTTTAGAATGAATGCTTTAGAACGGACCAATCAGAGCAGAGTATGCTCTCTAAAAGGAGGAGTTTAGAATGAATGCTTTAGAATGGACCAATCAGAGCAGAGTATGCTCTCTGAAAGGAGGAGTTTAGAATGAACGCTTTAGAATGGACCAATCAGAGCAGAGTATGCTCTCTGAAAGGAGGAGTTTAGAATGAACGCTTTAGAACGGACCAATCAGAGCAGAGTATGCTCTCTGAAAGGAGGAGTTTAGAATGAATGCTTTAGAACGGACCAATCAGAGCAGAGTAGGCTCTGTGAAAGGAGGAGTTTAGAATGAACGCTTTAGAACGGACCAATCAGAGCAGAGTATGCTCTCTGAAAGGAGGAGTTTAGAATGAACGCTTTAGAACGGACCAATCAGAGCAGAGTATGCTCTCTGAAAGGAGGAGTTTAGAATGAACGCTTTAGAACGGACCAATCAGAGCAGAGTATGCTCTCTGAAAGGAGGAGTTTAGAATGAATGCTTTAGAACGGACCAATCAGAGCAGAGTATGCTCTCTGAAAGGAGGAGTTTAGAATGAACGCTTTAGAACGGACCAATCAGAGCAGAGTATGCTCTCTGAAAGGAGGAGTTTAGAATAAATGCTTTAGAACGGACCAATCAGAGCAGAGTAGGCTCTCTGAAAGGAGGAGTTTAGAATAAACGCTTTAGAACGGACCAATCAGAGCAGAGTATGCTCTCTGAAAGGAGGAGTTTAGAATGAACGCTTTAGAATGGACCAATCAGAGCAGAGTATGCTCTCTGAAAGGAGGAGTTTAGAATAAATGCTTTAGAACGGACCAATCAGAGCAGAGTATGCTCTCTGAAAGGAGGAGTTTAGAATAAATGCTTTAGAACGGACCAATCAGAGCAGAGTAGGCTCTCTGAAAGGAGGAGTTTAGAATAAACGCTTTAGAACGGACCAATCAGAGCAGAGTATGCTCTCTGAAAGGAGGAGTTTAGAATAAACGCTTTAGAACGGACCAATCAGAGCAGAGTATGCTCTCTGAAAGGAGGAGTTTAGAATAAACGCTTTAGAACGGATCATTGAACGAGTCGTTTTTGACTCTGGGAAAAAAAGATAATGCTGCAATTTAAATGATGAGCAAATTAAAGTGTTTTTTAAGCTTGGATCCATGAGACCTTTAAAACACAATTAGGCACGTTTAATGGAAATGTTGAGACCAGGAAGACTCGAAGGGATGGTCAACCAATGTGTGGTTGGAGGACCACCGGTTTAAGACCCTGTCATGACCAGCCCCATCTCCAGACCTGAACCCCAAATGACCTATTTAACAGCACCATACTAGAGACATAAAGTCTACATTTTAAACATGTTAACAAGATTCAAACTGCACAACAGAGTCACTGTTTGATCACATGGTCTATAAACTGGTTATCTGAATTTACTTCTATTGTTCTAGTGTTGAGTTTTAACTCTTTATAGACTGAATAAAGTCCTGAGGCCAAATCCATTACAGTGTGATGAACCCTGACAGCATTAGATTAACTTCATTAACACCCCACTGATAGAATAACACTCATTCTGTTGCTTTAAGCCTTTTTAATGCGCATTAGATGCTTCACATGTACATTCTACAGTTTTAGGCCTTAATGACGTACATTAGCCACTACAATAAACAAAGCTGTAATTAATGACACTATAAAGTGCATCCGGAATGATTATTTTCACATAATTTTTCATGAATGCATTTCAAATTAGCGTCAAAAACATAATGCTTACATAAATGTATTTTATTATTATTCAATAATCACTGTATATTCAATAGGATTACTATTATTTAACTTTATTATTGAATTCAATTCTAGAAATGATACCATGGTTGGCCACTAGAGAGCAGTCTTTACCCACTGTTGACTGTATTTCATTTGACTCTAATATTTTATTTATTTATTTATTTTGGTAACAATTCTACTGTCCCTGAACCTTCATAATAATCAAATAAGATATTTATAATATTAGATCCAAATGTAATTATGCATTTACACAATGTGCTGGTTAAACACCATGGAAACCCACATTTCATATAAAAAATTGGATCCATCCACTATTGAAAAAGTTGAATAAATGCACACGACTTTTTTGCTTTTCTTAAAGGGACAGTTCACCAAAAAAATGTAATTATCTCATCATTTATTCACCCTCATGCATCCCAGATGTGTTTGACTTTCTTTCTTCTGCCGAACACAAATTCAAAGATAAAGATATTTAGAAGAATATTTCAGCTCTGTAGTTCCTTACAATGCAAGTGAATGGTGACCAGAAATTTGAAGCTCCAAAAAGCACATAAAAGTAATCCATCAGACTACAGTGGTTTATTCCATGTCTTCAGAAGTGATTCAATTGTATAAAGGGATTAATGGAAAGGAGGCGGCGAGAACTGGCTTGACAATATAAATAATAGTTTTAATATAAAACTGAAACAAAAATAGGAACACACAAAAGTGTCGGACAGCTGCCCGTAAATCTCTCTCTCTCTCGCACTGCAGTCTCCAGTTGGCCTTTATCCCTCTCTGAGGCTTGATTAGCCTGATTAGGGGCCTAAAAATAAACTTTCCCTCCCCTATCAAAAATGGAGGAACGTTTAACCCTTGTGTGAGCTTCGGGACATTTTTTGCTGTAATAAAGGTGTGTATTTTTGGGGAAATTGTTATATTTGAACCTCAGTTCCTCTAATACATCTATAACACACTGTGTACAGGAAATAGTCACACTCGGGACCTTCAGGACAAAAATGTCCCCATTGAAACCCATTAAAACTGCAATATTTGATCCCAGTGTCATTAAAGCATAAAATCGTGAATTATATAATATTATGCTTTCGTTCAGGAGCCCTGACTTCAAAATGTACATTTGTATATTTTCCACGAGATGGCGCCATTTTCCTCATGTTTGTCCTGTGGAGCAAATACAAGCTTTTCCCCAATTCTCTGTTTCCTGTATTATAGAGACCTGCAGGACAACTGAATACATGATGCAGATACAAGTGTGTGTGTGTGTGTGTGTGTGTGTGTGTGTGAGAGTGTGTTTGTGTGTGAGAGTGTGTGTGTGTGAGAGAGTGTGTTTGTGTGTGAGAGTGTGTTTGTGTGTGAGAGAGTGTGTGTGTGAGTGTGTGCGTTTGTGTGTGAGAGTGTGTTTGTGTGTGAGAGTGTGTGTGTGAGTGTGTGTGTTTGTGTGTGAGTGTGTGAGAGAGTGTGTGTGAGAGTGTGTGTGTGTGTGAGAGAGTGAGTGTGTGTGAGAGTGTGTGTGTGTGTGAGAGTGTGTTTGTGTGTGAGAGTGTTTGTGTGTGTGTGTGTGTGAGAGAGAGTGAGTGTGTGTGAGAGTGTGTGTGTGTATGTGTGTGTGTGAGAGTGAGTGTGTGTTTGTGTGTGTGTGTGAGAGTGTGAGTGTGTGTGAGAGTGTGTGTGTGTGTGAGAGAGAGTGTGTATATGTGTGTGAGAGAGTGAGTGTGAGTGAGTGTGTGTGTGTGTGAGAGTCAGAGAGTGAGTGTGTGTGAGAGTGTGTGTGAGTGTGTTTGTGTGTGAGTGTGTGTGTGAGAGTGAGTGAGTGTGAGTGAGTTGGTATGGAGGTCAGAGTGTGAGTGTGTGTGTGAGAGAGAGTGAGTGTGTGTGAGAGTGTGTGTGTGTGTATGTGTGTGTGTGAGAGTGTGTGTGAGAGTGTGAGTGTGTGTGAGAGTGTGTGTGTGTGTGTGAGAGAGAGTGTGTATATGTGTGTGTGTGTGAGAGAGTGAGTGTGAGTGAGTGTGTGTGTGTGTGAGAGTCAGAGAGTGAGTGTGTGTGAGAGTGTGTGTGAGTGTGTTTGTGTGTGAGTGTGTGTGTGAGAGTGTGTGTGTGTTTGTGTGTGAGTGTGTGTGTGAGAGTGTGTGTGAGTGTGTGTGTGTGAGTTGGTATGGAGGTCAGAGTGTGAGTGTGTGTGTGAGAGAGAGTGAGTGTGTGTGAGAGTGTGTGTGTGTGTATGTGTGTGTGAGAGTGTGAGTGTGTGTGAGAGTGTGTGTGTGTGTGTGAGAGAGAGTGTGTATATGTGTGTGTGTGTGAGAGAGTGAGTGTGAGTGAGTGTGTGTGTGTGTGAGAGTCAGAGAGTGAGTGTGTGTGAGAGTGTGTGTGAGTGTGTTTGTGTGTGAGTGTGTGTGTGAGAGTGAGTGAGTGTGAGTGAGTTGGTATGGAGGTCAGAGTGTGCTTTGTACATGTGTGTATTAAGAAATGTGTGTAAAAACAACAGTGACTTTTATATAAACAAACTGGCATCTAAAGGGTTAAAATCCTGAAAATGAATATTTGGTTAAAAAAAAAAAATTTTTTTTAAATATTAACACATTTAAAGTGGAAAATAGTATTAATATATGACATTATTATGCCAGTTTTTTCTACACAGAAATGTTTGTCCTCGAAGGATCTCTGAGTAACTTTTTGTTATTAATATATGAAAGGACTTGTGTGTTATGGCTATAACTCGTTGCTCACTGGGTGAATGATTGTGTATGTGTCTATACGCCACTGTGGTGAACAGATCGACGATAAAAACGGGAACATAAACATCAACAGAGACGTCTGGATTGCAGACTGATGGTCAGGAAAGCCGCACAGACGGAGATAATGGACGCGTTTCCATTAAGTTGCATTAATGTATTCAGGAGAGACGCACTCGACCCATCTCTTCATATCCCGTTTCTATCCAAACCCTTGATCTAATTATTACACTTTGGGCTCCAAATGAATGTCCCACTTTTGTCTCGGAGCATTTTATAACGACAGACTTGAGTGCTTCCACTGACCCGTGCACACAGAACAAACCCAACATCCGGTCTTGCGTTTCAAATCTGCTTCCTTTTCATCTGTTAACTAGAGACGTATGCCGTCCATTAACAGCCCAGATCGATTTCATCACGTCCTTATAGTTCTCCCTCCGTCAAACACTAGCGCTCATGTTTGATGCTCTTGCAACATGTAGTTGGTAATTACTTCACCTATGTCAAAATGCAGCTTCTGCATTCATTTTCAGTGAGAGCTGGCGACTTCCGGCAACACGAGCGATGGTGACCGTTGGTGTCCGGATGTGGGCGTGTCCAGCGATGTAACAAATTAGAGAATTTTTTCGACAGCCAATATGAGAGAAGATGGTAGAGCTCATGTGATCCTAATATTTTAATAATAATATTAATGGTAAATAAACAGTGCTGTTTAGACTCTCCATACACACCACTAGCGACCTAACCTCCAGACACTGGCGGCATGCAGCGACAAAGTAGCTGACAGTGTGAACGCTAATAAACGATTAAGTACTTTCTATATTGAATAAGTTAGTTTAAGTGTGAACTTGACAATATTAAGTAAATACGACATTTGTTTTTAATTCAAAAATGTTAAAATGAATGCTTTTTCTTATGAGCAAATATTGTTTATGAATTGTTATTTTTTCATGGATCACTCCTAAAGTAGAAAACCTTGTCGTATTTATTCGCTAATTTGAGAAAACCTCTGTGGTAAATAAAATAAGTACATTTTACTTAATTTTCTGGAGCTGATGTTCCCAGCATGTACTGGATTTGTATTTTATTATGGGGGGGATTTTCTCCTCTTTTCTCCCCAATATGGAACGCCCAATTCACAATGCACTGTAAATCCTCGTGGTGGCGTAGTGACTCACCTCAATCCGGGAATCTCAGATCTCAGACTGTCAATCCGCGCGTTTTATCATGTGACTTGTTGAGCGCGATACCGCGGAGACGTGGCGCGTGTGGAGGCTTCACGCTATTCTCCACGGCATCGATGCACAACTCGCCAGACGCCCCACGGAGAACGCCCTGGATTCAAACTCGCGACTCCAGTGGTGGTAGTCAGCGTCTTTACTAGCGGAGCTAACAAGACCCCCTATATAGCATGTACTGGATTTAAATAATAAATGAGCTTATGGTTTCACTGTTTGCAAGTTTATTTACACCATTGTTGTTGTTGATTTTATTGTTATGCTTGGTAACTTTTTATTTTGTGAAATCTAATGTTAATTTTCTACTCAAAATGACCCATTCATGTTCAATAAAATGATCTGTTAATCGTTACCATCAAGTAAAAGTTGCTGAAATTTACTCTCTCACTTATGTTCTAAAATTAAGTAGATTTTCCTTCATTTTATACTATGTGTGCAAAAACTTGCAATATTGTCTTGAAAGTGCTCGAAGGGTTTCAAAATGTTTGAAAAATACAATCGCTTGTGAGAGTCTATTGTTTACCATTGGAAAGGTTTTGGAATAACTATGAATTTACCACATGTAATTACATGAAATCTGCAATTTTGCATGGAAAATACTATTAAATGATATATTTATGGTTACATATGAACTTGTTTCATGAAGAACATGATGCCTTATTGTTTTGTTGTTGTAAGAATGTGGCCAACCAGCACTCTTTTGCAATGTAACAGTTGACAGTAATAGCAGTTCTTGTGCGTCACAAAAGTGCCATCATGTTATCTTCTGTTTTAGCTAATGAGGATTAGACACTGCTCAAGCAGTGTCAGTCAAAACACGTTGCAGCAATGCACAGATATGCATCTGTAGGCTTGGCAGTTACTGTAAAACTAACATCTTCAATATACAGCAATTCAACGGCCACGTTGTTGTATGGCACTAAAAGAGCAAAGCTTTACCTCACATTAAAGTCTTGGATGACCTTTAGAATACCCACTGACAGAAAGTTTCCATGCGTGTATGCCACACATGTATTATGATGCTTCAAACGAGCTGTTATTTACACTTGTAGCAGTTTTATATACAAGTTATAAACAGTTTTTTTTTCTTGAAGTGCATAACGTCACCTTTTTAGAAGAAAACAAAGTACTTCTACAAAATGTCGCAATATTTCACTAAAATGACCTTTTGGGCCAGCCAAAGTGACATCTTAAATTTGATAATCAGATCTCAATATAAATATCCAGGTTTCTGTTTCGTCATGAGAAGAGTAAACAAAGATGTTTTTTGTTATGTCGTTGTTGTTATAATTGATTATGTCAGGATGCATATGAGATGTACGGTGAAAGTTCAAGGTCATTTTTTGGGTTAAGCTTACAGAATATCGAGCTAGTGATTTGTGCAGTTGAAATCACGAGTAAAACAGCAAATTATCAGTTCATAAACACAAAGCTATCTTACATATTTTAAACAATTTTAACGTGAGAAGCGATCCATTTAACTGTTTTGGGGGATTTTCTCTCCAATTTGGAACGGCCAATTCCCAATGCGCTCCAAGTCCTCGTGGTGGCGTAGTGTCTCGCCTCAATCTCAGTTGCTTCCGCGTCTGAGACCGTCAATCTTATCACGTGGCTCGTTGAGCGTGTTACCGTGGAGACGTTGCGCGTGTGGAGGCTTCACGCTATTCTCCGCGGCATCCACGCACAACTCGCCACACGCCCCACCGAGAGCGAGAACCACATTATAGTGACCACGAGGAGGTTACCCCATGTGACTCTACCCTCCCTAGCAACCGGGCCAATTTAGTTGCTAAGGAGACCCGTCTGGAGTCACTCAGCACACCCTGGATTCAAACTCGTGACTCCAGGTGTGGTAGTCAGCGTCAATACTCAATGAGCACCCAAGATACATTTTAACTTTTGCATTACATTAGCAACTACATTTACAAGCTTCTTCATGATTGTGCAGTAGCTCAACTGATAATGCGTCACACTAGCGATTCAAAGGACCAGGTTACTCGTCTTGAAGGCGCAAATGATGCAAGTCAAAAGTGTCATAAAAGCATCACAAAATGACTCGGTTTCTTCAGCAATTGCATTTTTCATCCTACATTTACTTTTTATTACACTATCAATTAGGTTTAGGGTAAAGAGGTATGTTTTGTTATTTTAAAACTCGATAGAGGATTAAACTCATCTGTTTGGCTTTTAGTGCCACACAGTGGACATTTAACTGAACTGCGTGTAATGAATCACGTAATATCATTTTCGCATAAATGTTGCCACAATTATGCAAGTTTTATGAGATCAGGCTGCTCTGAGAGGTTTTTAAGAGTTTCTTTCCTTATTAATATGCTTTTTGGAGAGTTTGTATAACTTTTCGAGATAATGTTTTTTTTAAATCTAGACCCTCTGTCAAAACAGCATTTTGAAGGAAGCTCATACAAATATTGTGCTTCCTGTAGCTACAGGGCAACAACAAATGAAATACCGTACTGAAAGCCACCAGATCCTACATAGTGGCCATGAGTTCTGGACTACCTGAGGATTTGGAGACATCAGGAAGTGTTTGTGCATCGCTTATGTGCTTTCTATTATCCAAACACAAATCTGAAAAGCTCTGTACAGGAAATTAAAATACCATGTAGCCACCAGTGACAAAACAGAGCTCGGCTTTACAAATGCAACATTTGGGGCTCTTATGGACCTATTAGTGAAGTCTGATGAAGGTCTAGTTTAAAGATATCACAAACAGCAGACCGTTAACAGAGAACATCTGCAGCTAGCATTTCTCCAAACATTTAACAGTTTTTCTATGCTTTAAGTGGAAACAAAGCATCTTCCTTGAGCAATGGCTGCAGGCATCATAAGCGTCTCATCCAGAGCCGCTCTGTTCTCCACTGCATTGCCTCGCCATCTGGTCTTGACGGATTGCCTGTGCGAATGATGGAGTACCGAGGGAGGAATGATGAACTGGGCCACGTCAAGCCTAGTCCTGCTGGATGGATCTTAGGTGAAGGGGGTTGATTTACACATAACCCATCAGAACCAAGGAGGCCTGTAATACTTGGAGAGGACTATTCATTTGCATTCCCATGGATCTCAATGGTAGTTGCATTTCACATGGCAGTCGTATAAAATAATGAATAATTGCAATGCATATATTGCTTGCAAGAACAATGGATGTTATGACTTCAGCTAGCAGGGGTTAAAGGTTAGGGTGTTCTTTGCTTTCCATGAGGCGTTCTGTCTCGCAAAGCGGTCGAACGATAAGCCTAAGTATATTCTTTTAACTTTAAGCCGTACAGTTGTCTTCAACACATGCACACTAGGATTGCTTTGTGATACTCTTTTAGCACAGTTGATGGCAGGCGCATACGGCGAGGAGGCCCAAAGATGTGGACTGTCTGCATGTCTAGATTAACTGGGCTGCATGCGGACAGTCTGCGTGTACTGTGCTGATCATGGCAAGATGTACCGGCACGCGGTAAACCGAAGTATACATTGGCCTTAACATGCTAACCAACCAAACCTTGATCTCTTTAGCAGAACAGGCAAAACGATGATATCAGATCAATGGCCCGGGTATACTTTGGATCAGGTTGCGTCCGGTTGACCGCATTGCCAATAAAAGTATACTATTCTGACTGCAACCGAATAAGGACTGCTTTGCAATACTCTAAAGTACAGTCAACGGCAGGCACATGTGGCGACAATGCGGACAGTCAAGGACTGTCCTCGTCTTGTGGCCGAGGGCCTCTTTGAATGGATTACCACACCACCTGTCTTTATAACCCCGGATCAGACGTTGATGTAAGCGCATGGGTGGCTGCCAGATGTGGAGGCCCATCTGTGGTCTGAAGTTTCCAGTGTAGACTGTTCTGTTGGATTTTACTTTAAGAAGACGCACGTTGAAACAGATGTGGTCTGAATCACGCTCACTCAACTGATGAATATCACTGTAGCTGTACAAAATTCACATTAATAAAGATGGATGAATATATAAGCACGAGGGTAATGAAGACGACAGGGCAGAGTTGATGGAAGTTGGTCGGTTTCCAATGTTTAATGCCTTAATTCCTTAATGATTGGAGTGTGAGATTGGTATCGCTACGAGAAACCAAGAAAATGGAGTGTATGTAGCTTCAAAAGGGAACCGGGATGATTCATAGGTATTACAGCAGTTATAAACATATCACATTCTATGCTGTGCATCAGATTTGGACACGGTGGTTGATTTCTGGGAATCGCTTTGTTATATTTGGCATCAATTGTACAACTTGACCACATGGAGGAGCCTTGCAAATGTGTGTTGTCCAATAGAAATGGCAGCAAATGTTTTAATAAATGACGTCAACGCTTTTGACTATATTCCAACCAATTTCAGGTTTATCATCAAGTCAAAACATGCCGTATATCATGAAATCCTTGTTATTTGTATTGCACCTTTTCAGGTAAAACAAGAGATCATTTTTCCCCTTGTTTAGTCTGTTGATGACCTCATGAACGGAGGGATTCTTCTTGGCACACCGGAGTGGGCTGCAATGCTGGATGCGTGCCACATACCACCAAGGTCTCCATTCCTCTATGTTAAGAAAGTGTGTTTGTGTGTCATTGCTGGCAGTTTAACTGGCATTGCATCCTAGAGCCCGCTGCCCACTTGGACCAGCTACACTTCTTCACTACGCTGGCACGCAGACTGGCAAAACAAACAAACCAAGGGCAGCGAAAGTTCTGTTGCTCCATTTCACTGTACGCATTATACAGCTGCAGTGAAGATCTGAGAGAAAAATGATTATCTCAGGTTTAGTTAATGGTAATCTAAACATATGGTTTTGATATCTGGATGCAGATCTGAAATGGCCTGTTCACTTGCCAACATTCGCATCACTGGATGCCATTTCTTTCCGAGGTAGACGTGTTTTCTTCATAGCATTGCAGAAAGATGGGTTTGTTTTATACTTCAGTTAGTGTCAACACTTTCTACATTCAGTTAATTTTGCGTCATCTTGAGATCATCTGACTTTGAGTTTAAAATAGTTTGAACAATGACTCTTATCCACTCTCAAGAGTTGTGATGTGATACTTTTTCTATCTCTCCTTGAAATACATTTGAGAATTAGAACCTAATGCAAATAAAACCATTAATTATTACTATAGAAGCTCGAAGACACACACACACACACACACACACACACACACACACACACACACACACACACACACACACACACACAAACAAACACCTTATGGGTATTTTTTATTCCTTAAAAATAAAACAGTCAGAGGCCAAAAAGAGGGGGTAATAAGGTGTATAAGAGATTGAGAGAGAGAGAACGAGATAGAGATAAAGAGCGTGAGAGAGAGAGAGAGAGAGATAGAGAGAGGGAGAGAGAGAGAGAAAGAGAGAGATAGATAAAGTGTGTGTGTGTGTGTATGCGATAGAGAGATAAAGAGAGTATGAGAGATTGAGAGAGAAAGAAAAATGGAGAGAGAGAGATAAAGAGAGTGAGCGAGATAGAGACAGAGTGTGTTTAGAGAGAGAGAGATAAAGAAAGTGAGAGAGAGAGAGAGATAAAGAAAGTGAGAGAGAGAGAGATATATATTTGTGTGAGAGAGAGAGATAAAGAAAGTGAGAGAGAGAGAGAGAGAGAGAGAGTGTGAGTGAGTGAGAGAGAGAGAGAGAGAGAAAGAAAAATGGAGAGAGAGAGAGAGAGATAAAGAGAGTGAGCGAGATAGAGACAGAGTGTGTTGAGAGAGAGAGATAAAGAAAGTGAGAGAGAGAGATATATTTGTGTGAGAGAGAGAGATAAAGAAAGTGAGAGAGAGAGAGAGAGAGAGAGAGAGAGAGAGAGAGCACTAAAAGCTGTTCTCCTCTGACAAAAGGCTAATGTTATTGCCACGGTGAAGACATCTGAGGTGATTCATAAATGGACCGTTGGATCCTCTGGGACGATAATCAGACATCTTTTCGTCTCTCTTTCCCTCCATCCCGCTTTCTTTCTCTCTCTAATGATGGATTGACAGCATTCTTAAGGTCTGGGCAGTAATTTATCAAGATTAGTGAGAGTTTTATCAGTTAATTTAACAGTTTCTTACCTCAGTTCTGTCAAACGAGCGCATTCTCAATCCGACCGTTATTTTCATGAATATTAATTAGGTAACGCTGACGTAGCAAGGAGATCTTCAAACGGCGAATGGCTCTCTTGTATTAGATAAGTATGCTGATGTTGCTCATTGGCCTTCCAATGGTGAAGGCTTGGTTTTAAATATTAAATAGAATATTTTGACGTCACTTCGGAATCGTCCAATGGCGATGGCTTGGGTCATGAATATTAAGAGATGAGCCTTCGACACAGTAGGATCGGTAAATCGGCATGCAATGTGCAATGATGACATGATCCCGTGAACGAAGTTCACTTCGCTCCCAACATCCTCACGTGAACTGTGAGCTTTACGATCACAAAACATGATTTAATGCGGTGAGGAGTCTTTTTTCTCTTCATTATATTTATTAATTGGACAAGATACTTTTTTTGTATCAATTGGCTTTCAATGCATTTGTTGACAGGTTGAAAGTAGGTGACTTTTGGGATTTTCTCTGTTCTCTGTACTTGGTAGGTGTGATTGAATTTTGGATTATATGGCAGGGTTTTTAATTTGAAGTGTATATATCTACAGTAAAAAAAAAAGTTGTAATCTTATTTTCAACTATACTTTTTCCTGCTGAAATAATAAAATAAACTTTAACCAGCCTAAGGTGGTTTGCTGGTCTTAACTGGTTTAAGGTGGCTTGCTGGTCTTAACTGGTTTAAGGTGGCTTGCTGGTCTTAACTGGTTTAAGGTGGTTTGCTGGTTATCCAGTCTGGTGTTCAATTGGTTAAGCTGCTCGGCCAGTTGGTCTCCCATTCTGACCATCTGATAAATGTCCCAAACCCTCTAAAACCATCAAAACAAACCACCCCAACCAGCCTGGCCAGGATGGGAGACCAGCTAACCACCATATCCTTTTTTTAAGGTTTATCTGCTGCATTTTTGCTTTACAATTATGCCTTAAAAAGTCCCTCTGGAAAGTTCTGTTGTGGGTGGTGAAGTACAAGCTCACACACGTATAAATTGGCTTCAGGTTTGACATTTTTAGCGCTCCAAACATCTTGCGAGACGGCAGGTCTCTCATTTTTACTTTCGTGCTAGATCAATACGTCTTATATCCCCTCTTTCGAAAATATTGAGCACAATGAATGAATTATGCAATGAAATGTACTTGACAATTAGTAACTAGGTAACTAAAGATCAATGTAGTTGCAGGACAAGGACAATAATGCTTTGATGTTGTACTCAGCCAAACATTGAGAAATATGTTGGAAAATGCTTGCAATTTGAGACACCTTGTATGTTTGGAATAGAGCGATTTTCCCCCTTCAAAAGGTCACAGTCGGCCCATGTCAACATGTATTAGTTTAACATGCATTGCTGCTGTCAAGGATGTTTGAGTTAAATGGTTTATGGCCTACTGTATTAGCAGGCTGGTCAGTGGAGTGGTTTTGGGGAAATGTTTTCCTATGTGCGATTTGTGGAGGCAAACATGATTGTGGTCTAAATGGGGCTATGGGGGACATTGCCCCCCCAGACTTTCCTTGTGCCCCCAAGAAACTTCTGACGCCCCCCACTCCGGTTGGATGGCGATACAACCAAGCCCCCCCTTCCCTGGTCAGACGGTGAAACAAGACCACCTACTGCCCACCCTAAAGGTAAAAATCACTTCACTTCTGTTACTTCACTATTTATGCTCTTCAAAGGAATATTTCAAGATAAGCTCAATTAAAAACATTTGTGGCATAAGGTTGATTTCCACAACAAAACAAAAAAAATAGCCCAATTTTGAACCGTCCCTCATTACAAGTGAATAGCGCAGTTCATAAATAGTAAAATACACACTGGACTGGGATCTTCATTAAAATATTTCCTATTAAGATACAAAGTCATATGGGTCGGTAAATTATGACAAAATTTTCATTTTTTGGTCAGTTATAGCCATAACCTCTTCATGTTCCTCACAACTATTTACTGTGACCTTTTTAAATGTGTTTGGCAATAAGAAACTATAATATACGGTAATCCCTTATTTCAAAAGCACCCCATTCAGAACTAACCATTTAACCATTAACCCAATGTACACCAACTACATCTTTTGTCTTTGCCTAAAATGCTTTGTTGTAACACTTTACAATAAGGTTCTACTAGTTAACAATAAGCTGGGATAGTCTCCCAGCACTACTCACGACCCTACATAGTTCATGTATTAGATATTATAAACTATCAATGAACAATAGATTTTATCAGCGTTTATTGATGACAAAGCATACTGTTATTCTACAAAGCTGATACAAATTTCTTACGTGGACTCCTTCTAGAGCTTTCAAGCTACATCCACCGAATTTGGTACAGACCTTCAGACTGTTCTGGAAAAGTATGCTGTGACTTCTCTAACTTTTCAGACTTACAGTTTTTGCACAGCAGACGATAAAAAAATGGAAAAATCCCATTGATTTACTTTGACGGAATGTTCAAACGGGCCAATGGAATGCTCGTATTACATTCCAACTGTCAAAAATGTAAATGTAAACAAACCCACAAAAGGTATTTTAATATGCTTTGAGTTACTCTCTCACCCTCTTTCACTCTCTCTCTTTCTTTTGTCCTCTCTGTATAGGCATAATATATTTTGTAGAGCTTCTTTTTTTAGGTTCCCATTTTTTGTCATTCTGAAATTTCAAAGGTTTCAAATTTATTTAACTAGTTTACACGTATCCATAACTTTTACAATGTATGTTAATTCATTGGGCAATGTGTATATATTTGGCAGTGTAACTGCTCATCCTGTACCTAGTTCATTTGAAATGGTCCTGCAGTTTAAAAATGTGTTTTTTTAAAAATACAAATATTCCATGTCATTTTTTTACCAAATGGGGTCATAAAAATACATGCATAATAATGTGCAAAGTGCTGTTTAAAATAGTTTTAGATTGAGGATAGCATGCATGTTACCCTGCAGGATGTGTCAACTTCCTGAAATTATTACAACTATATTATAACTATCCATTCAGCAATAAATATACACAGTAATAAAATGTGTTCTTCTCTCTCTGCAAAATAATATCAGACATCTCAGCAGACAGGAGGAGCACAATCACACCATTATGACATCACTAAGAGGGTGGCCCTGGAATGTAACTGCTATGGAAACAACAACAATACATCACATTTTTATGCAGCATGAATATAATGGTCATCATGACTTTGAAAGTCAGTTTGCCGTCCCTCACTTCTGTTTGGATCCAATCCATGAATGGACTCAAGACGTCTCAGACGCTATAAGACTGTAACAAACTCGTTGTTTGTTCTGCTTTGTCCTGTTTCTGTATTGTTGAGGAAAAGTCAGCCCATACGTTTGAATACAATATTAAACTATTAAATTCACCCTGCTCTGCTCTTAGGGTTCTGGGAACAAATTTGTCCGATAGATGTTCGTATTGTTCACTTACCGAGCCACTCAAAACAAGAGCATTGTTTTTCCACTAACACTTTATATACTTTTATAAAGCAATAGTTTTCCTTGAAAAGTTCAACTAAAGGAATAGTTCACATAGAGACGTAGCGCATGTGGAGTCTTTGCGCTATTCTCTGTGGCATCCACGCACAACTAGATCCACATTATAGCCACCACGAGGAGGTTACCCCATGTGACTCTACCCTCCCTAGCAACCGGGCCAATTTGGTTGCTTAGGAGACCTGACTGGAGTCACTCACCACGTCCTGGAGTTGCACTCGTGACTCCAGGGGTGGTAGCCAGTGTCTTTACCACTGTTAGTGCATATGGATAGTGCATATGGTGCATATGGTGCATATGGTGCATATGGATGGATGCCCCCATCTTTCTTTTTGTTCCTAAACATTTTTCAAGAACAAATAAAGGTATATTAATGCTGTCATCAACAACAAAGCCACACATGGATCCGTTTTGCCATTATGATCGTTGCCATAAAAACAAATAATGACGTGACATGAAAAAGATTCACTCTTTTTTTATGTAATTTTTAATTGATTTTGAATTTAGTTCAGGCAGCTTTTTTCCATATAATGAAAGTTAATGGTGACTGGGGCTGTCAAGCTCCAAAATGACAAAACAGCATCATAAAAGCATTATAACGTACTGTAGAACATATAACTTGGAACTTTAAAAGTCTTCTGAAGCCATGCAATATCTTTGTGTAAGGAACGGACTGAAAGTCTGCCTCAGTCCCTATTTACTTTCATTATACGAAAAAGAGCTGATAAACTGAATATGGGTGGTTCTGTAAACGAAACAGCTTAAGGTGGAACACCACAATGCCACCCTGGTTTCGATGGCTGACAATCTCTGCTTTTCTCCATAGGGTTAGTGCCACCCCAGGATACAGCTGGACTGCAGATGTAGTACTACAACCCTTCCTGTCTGTTGAGGGGAGGGTTCCTGGCACCGTGATTTGGTGGATAAACAGAAATGAAAATCACATTGCCAGGGATTTCCACTCCTGCACAGTTCTTCAGGTGGCCACATCTACGCTGTATTTGCTAGCGGAACCTGACCCAATATATTTCGGTGATCGTGTAACAACAGACAAAGAACCCAAGAGATTTGTCTGGACTGGACATCAGATCATTTGTGTTCATATAGCTTGACCAAAAATTGACCCTGGTTACTTTTATAATAGACCTTCCTGGTCTCGTACTACATGTGAACATCCTTCCAAGAAAAAAACAAAAATGTTTGTCTTAGTTTGTGGTTTGGTTGTATTAGCTAGTCTTGAATATTGATACCCCCATCCCGCCCAGAATCTATGCCCCTTGTCAGACTGAACAAGATCGTATTTTGATTATTTTAACATCACCGACGCGTCCAGGTTTTGTTTGACATGGTTTGCATTATTAGTCACTATTACGAGTGCGTATACTTTGGTTTTCTGTGTGCCAGTATGTCTCACGCACAATACATGACACAATTTTTGTCATTGGCACAAAAACGGGACAGACTGCGTCTTTGCGCGTTGACTTTGTTTAAAGAGTATTACAAAACAGTCATAGTGCGCATGCATCGAACACATCCATATGCACTAACGTATATGTGGCTAGACGTACCAGCACGCTGAAAGACTAAGCATAGCCTAGCCATGAGCATCTTCCCTAGCAACCACCCAAAACACCATAGCAACCGCATAGGCAACAACCCACAATGTTTTGCATGTGCAAGTACTACTTACATTTTCTTCCATATTTTTCCATTATTATAATTTTAAAATGCTACTTGAGGTCTTTGTTTATGTAAACACTTTTGCTCATGTGCGTGCAACTACACAAACAGTGACTCATCTCATTGGAAATACCATGTATTTATTTAGCATATTTTGGGCTTGTTTTTCCAGACCATGTTGCTTGTTTCTCTTGCGAGATCTGGCAACACTGCAATTGGTATTTCACCCCTCCATTAGTGCAGAGTACTGTCATTTTAAAAAGAACATTATTAACCTAATTCTAACCAGTAACCATTTGGAAAGGAGGCTGAAAGACGGACACTTTGACCATTGCTACGCTTCTCATGTTACATGCACCACGTTTTAAGACACATTTTAAATGTAAAATATTTCAACTTGACTTGACTCGATGTTTTAAAATCAGTGTGGTGGTGGCGTAGTGGGCTAAAGCACATAACTGGTAATCAGGAGGTTGCTGGTTGCTGGTATCCCCATAGCCACCACCATTGTGTCCTTGAGCAAGACACTTAACTCCAGGTTGCTCCGGGGGGATTGTCCCTGTAATAAGTGCACTGTAAGTCACTTTGGATAAAAGCGTCTGCCAAATGCATAAATGTAAAATGCTGGAACAATCAGATAAATATCTTGAATGCATTAAGTTAGTAAATTAGCAGTCGTGCATGGAAATGTATGCACCTGAATACGCACCTTGTGTTCAATTCCGCTGCATGAAAATGGGTCATGTGGGAGCACCCTCCCCTCAAAGCCCATTCACACAGACAGCGATCTCTGAAGGTCGGCGAGTCTCTCTGCGGTTGATTGTCAGCAGGCTTTTTCTACTCAATTGCGGTATTCAAGTGTATCAGGTTACAAATCATTTTTAGCTGCTCAATTGCATAAAGTTGGACTTTGCATTGTCGCATTGTCATGTTACATCTCAGTAAACAAGAAGGGCTTCAGCAATCGCTGTTATAGTGAACGCCCCTTAAGACTGAGGTTGACATATTGACAGTATAAACGCACTTGATCGTCTTTTTGAGTCAACTGAGAACAGTGGAACTAAATGCTGGATAAGAGTCACGAACTTTGTCTTAAGTTACAAAAGAGCCTTTTATTCAAACAGCAGTGAGAATTATTGGTGCAAAGTCACCAAAGCAGGTATAATTACCCATGATCCATTTGTTTCTGACTAATGCATTGCACACGCCATTCACACCTCCATTTAAGACCTTTTATAGCCATCTCAAGTTTGTCCATCAAGTCATCACTTGCTCAAGGCACAGAGCTTAGCTAATTGGTGAGTACTGAGCCCTTAAATTACTGTTCACAGTGGCTAAGTTCAGTGCCTGAAGTGAACTGCTTGACGCTTGCCCACTGTGCAGGTCAAAAAGTTGGGAAGGTGATATCCGCCAGATTGCTCTGGCATCAAAAGGTATACAAAATTTGATATAATAGTGTGGTAACAGTAAAGGTGAAACCAATTAGGGCATGCAAGCTTCCTGTTATTTTTGCCAAAGGAGGCAGCTATGGCACAGATTTGACTAGTTCAGTGCTCGCGCACTCGCTGATGATGAGGTTTGCTTCACGCGTCCTATACGCGGACGCTAAGCATTCACGCCTGTTTGAAGTATACTTTGGGCTTTAGACAGGAGCCAAAATGCATTGCACGTACAAAAAAACTGTGTTGTGCACAGCCAGTACAAGTACTGTGCTGATGCTGAAAAAGTGTCATGGAAACTGTGTACGAGACGTAGTGGCACGTGGAAAACCAAAGTATACTTTGGCCTTTAGACTCGTGGTTAGCGTCAAATCTGAATTCCTATAACTGTAACTTTAAAAGTACATGGTAAACATGTTAGGCTACCATTCGCTAAACAGTTTCAAACCACAATTTATTACGTTTTTATCCCCTTTTCTCCCAATGTTGGAATGCCCAATTCCCACTACTAAGTAGGTCCTCGTGGTGGCGCGATTATTCGCCTCAATCCGGGTGGCGGAGGACAAGTCTCAGTTGCCTCCGCTTCTGAGACGTCAATCGGCGCATCTTATCACGTGGCTCTTCATGCATGACACCACGGAGACTCGCAGCATGTGGAGGCTCATGCTACTCTCCACGATCCACACACAACTTACCATGCACCCATTGGCATGGTGTTGACGAAACAATGTTTTTTTAATTAGATAATGGCCCGTGCCCTCTTGTGCCTGCTAAACTGGTATCAGTGTGTAATAGAGTGCTGGCTCAGTTCAGCAGGAACAGAAGTGAGGTCCAAATGTCTCAGATTTACTCTCCTCCAATCGGAACACTGCATGCTCTCACTTCCTCCAATCAGCACACAGTGTGCTTAACTCTCTTCCAATCAATATAAAGTGTGCTTCTCTCCATTTCTCTCCATCATCAACTGTCATCTGTGAATATAAAACACATTTTCCAAGCGAACTGACCTTGATCAAATATGAATGGTTAACCATAAGAACTTTTCTGCATAGTGATGACGGCCATATCCATATTTTAAGCATCTCATTGTGTTCTCAACACAAAACAAGGTCACGGGACTGCAGGATATCAACTTACTACCAAGATCTTGCTGTGTTTCTACTGTAATGTATGAAGATGAAAAAGATTACTGGCCGACCCGCTCTACCAACTGAGCCACAGCCACCCCATAAATGTTCTTCACTGATAAAGATAGTAAAACTTAATTATGGTGCGAGATTTATTTTTGGTCACTCTGTCACTTTCATACACTCGTATGAAAAATGGAGGACATCAGGTACCTCATTAATCTACCCCAGGACTGTTCACTTCCTCCAGACTAACTTTGGCTTTTCTTTTTGCACTTCTGCTGTAATAAATATTGGAAGTCCCCAGTCCTTACATATTTTATTTTTATAATCATAGTACATCGTTTGAAGCATATATTTTCTTTGGCTTATGTCTAACAGATTTCCTTAACCCCATAAACTCTGGCGCATTGCATTTTTCACTTCCATCATAATATATGGTCAATAGACGGTCAGTCTAATTTTCAATTCATGCACCACCCTTTCACATTATTTCATCAATATCTTGGCATCTGTGTGGACTAGAAGCTGCATTTTTGTGATGATTTATAATATTTTATCATCAATAGTCAAAAATGTATTTTTTGATGATTTGTTTTGCATGCTTTTCATTCTGGATGGCATATTCTATTCTGGACATCTAAGATATAACATTGGATTATTCAGCCATTTATTAGAAAACTCCCGAAGGTAAAAGCAGATATAAAGTTTTTGTCTACTTGTCTCTTACAGCAGCAGTTATCGGAGAATAAAACAGACGTTTATATTTGATGTCTTACAGAAATCATATTTCACTTTGTGATTTGTTTGAAAATCCTCTGAACTGTTGTATGAAGGCAACAAAATAACCTGTACTGTCACATTCCTGAGAATGAGAGCTTTCATTTGATATATGACATGTCCATTTAGGTGAAGGATTTTTATTTTCATATTAATATTTCTACCCGTTACCTCTAGAGGGCGCTAATTTTCAACCCGAATGTTTTGAGGCCTTATTTTGTTAATTTAAGTAACATAAATGCAGAAGTGATGTTATCTCTGAAAAGTTCAGATTCTAAGCTTTGTTCTGTGACGTGTTTCAAGTGCACTGCATCTATAGCAAACATTTGGCAAGCGATCATTATGACAAACTATGCGAGTTGAATTGTAATGATAAATTATTTAATATTGCTGCGCTGCTCAACGTGAAGCACTAGAGGGCGCGTCTCTATCTGCAGGGGTTTATGAATATACACACAGATTGTTTGATATACATTGAGTACTTTCTAGATAAACTTGTTCATTTATTGATATTGATATCTAGATACATTTGACCACTTCCCCTGTGGTGCATTTGGTGCATTTGTAAATTTTTAATGCATACTTTTGTTTCCTATAATGAAAAGAACTTGGATTTCTCTAACCAGGTTGCCTTGCTTTCTAATAAAGAACGTACAATAAGAATCATGTTGGACTATATTTAAAAGTTAAAAAAAAAAAAACGAATTGTGAATCAGTTTGATAAAGTTTGATAAAAACTTTTTTTTTGCGATATAGCAGCACCCTTTGGACCCACCAGCGGGAGAGTTTAAAGGAAGAGGAAAAGTTTAAAATAAAATAAAATAAATGTTTTACATTTTCTTAAGAAAAATGTGAGTGCCGCTTGTCTGTGCAACCACGATGCTAGGGTGTGCTGGGTGGTTGCCACAGCGTTGCTATGCAGTTGCTAAAATGTTCTGAAAATGTTTTAGCATATTGCTCTGTGGTTGCCAGGGTGTGCCGGTGGTTGTCACAGCGTTGTTATGCAGTTGCTAAAGGTGTCCGGAAAAGAACTGTTGCTATGCGGTTGCTAGGGTGCGATGGGTGATTTACATAGTGTTGCAATGCAGTTGATAAGGTGTTCTGAAAATTGTTTTGTGTGTTTCTATGTGGTTGCTAGGGTGTGCTGGGTGATTGCCACAGTGTTGCGATGCAGTTGATACGGTGTTCTGAAGGTTTTTTTTGTGTTGTTATGTGGTTGCTAGTGTGCGATGGATGGTTGCCACAACATTGTTATGCCGCTGATAAGGTGTTCTGAATATTTTTTAGCATGTTGCTATGTGGTTGCCGGGTTGTGCTGGGTGATTGCCACAGCGTGTCTATGCAGTTGCTAAAGGTGTTCGGAGTTTAGTGTTGCTATGTAATTCCTAGGGTATTTTGAAATTGTTTTTAGTGTGTTGCTATGTGGTTTCTAGAGTGCGATTGGTGGTTGCCACAGCGTTGCTATGCAGTTGCTAAAGGTTTTCGGAAAATTATTAAGTCTTGATATGCGGTTGCTAGAGTATTTTGAAATGTTATAAGTGTGTTGCTATGCAGTTGCTAGGGTGTGCCGGGTGTTTGCTACAGCATTGCTGTGCAGTTGCAAAGGTGTTCTAAACATTATTTTGCATGTTGCTATAGGGTTGCTAGGGTGTTCTCGGTGATTGCCACAGCATTACTATGCAGTTGCTAATGTGTTCTGAACATTTTTAGTGAGTTGCTATAGGGTTGCTAAGGTGCAATCGGTGGTTTCCACAGCATTACTATGCAGTTGCTAAGGTGTTCTAAACATTATTTTGCATGTTGCTATAGGGTTGCTAGGGTGTTCTCGTGATTGCTACAGCATTACTATGCAGTTGCTAAGGTGTTCTAAACATTATTTTGCATGTTGCTATAGGGTTGCTAGGGTGTTCTCGGTGATTGCCACAGCATTACTATGCAGTTGCTAATGTGTTCTGAACATTTTTAGTGAGTTGCTATAGGGTTGCTAAGGTGCAATCGGTGGTTTCCACAGCATTACTATGCAGTTGCTAAGGTGTTCTAAACATTATTTTGCATGTTGCTATAGGGTTGCTAGGGTGTTCTCGTGATTGCTACAGCATTACTATGCAGTTGCTAAGGTGTTCTAAACATTATTTTGCATGTTGCTATAGGGTTGCTAAGGTGCAATCGGTGGTTTCCACAGCATTACTATGCAGTTGCTAATGTGTTCTATTGTGGTTGCTAGGTGGTTGCTTACTGGCTCAAATCAAAAGAATCCCAATTCTACCGAACATCTTTATGTTCCACAGACGAACGAGCGTTTGGAACAACATAAGGGTAAGTAAATAATGACAGAATTGACATTGTGGGGGGATTAACTATCTCTTTAATGATTTTCTGATGGATTGATTCTATATTGCAGGTATGTTTCTGGCAGAATCATCAGTCTTGTGGCCTGACTTGAACCATTTTCCTCAGTCTCAGCATTGACAGCTACTTGGAAAGATTTGAGCTACTCAGAAAAAAATGATAGCTCATAAATGCATCAGTGGGAAGGAACTCTGAGGATGAAAGCACAAAGCCTCTTATTTGAGTTTCACAGAAATCTCAGAGGCCTTTTATCACAAGCTTAGACAGACTAGATTTCATGACATAGCCTCTTTAAGTTGTTTGATATTCATTGTTGCCTCCACCACCATGTAGTCAGTGAGTATGTGGTCCAGACCAGAACCGTGCACTTTATAATTGGTTTAAGTTGAACAAGACCAGCTGTGCAATAAAGCAGCAAAGCCGTGTGAAGAAACCCACAGAACCGGCCATCCATAGATACTTTCACATCAGTCCTGAATGTTATTTTTTAAGTGTTTTAAATATATTCTGTCGTCTTCCTCATACAAATATAATTGAACATATTATAACCATTCAAATAAGATGTTTACAGCACCTATATTTTATGATGTTCCGTCCTCCAATCAGCATACAGCGGGCTTCAGTATGGTCCAATCACAATACGTTTAGCTAACTCTCCTCCAATCAGAATTCACCATGATTTTGCATGCTCCAATCAGCTTACAGTGTGATTTACTGTGCGCTAATCAGCTAATCATGTTTTCGCTCCTTCAATCATCATGCAGAATCAATGTATATCACTCCCTTACTTATCCACACAATGGAATAACCAAGCAAAAAGAGCGTGGAATTAAGTGGATATTTGCATACACTAAATTGAAACTCGACCTGCAAATGCATCCAATCGATTGCCAAAATATATAACATTGCTGCTCCCAAATTCAGCAGAATGGATGCTTTAAGCCCTGGATATACTTACATTTTCAGTCGAATGTGAGCCTATCAAACTATACTCCATATAACTGTGCTAGCATACACAGGCAGTTGGTGCATGAGCGCTACGACTTCTATTAGACATCAGACTTTCTTTTCAGGAGTTTAGACCCATAAAGATGTCTTTATATTAATATAGATTCGAGTTATACAAATGCAGATATCTCCAGACCTCCTTACACACGCCCTCTTGATGTGCACACCCACTGTTCATCTCCTGATGTTTAGCAGCGATTGCATCTTCTAGCGCTTCTTCGTCTAGCGCCACCTTGTGGACCCAGTAATTAGTGCAAATAACTACAGGCGCATGCGCATTCTGTGCATTCAAAGACAACATCGAGCTGCACGTTTAGTGCTCGAGCACCCTACTGATGACAACATTTGCGTCACTCATCCTGTATGCCGTCCTGGGGCGGTTGTGGCTCAGGTGGTAGAGTGGGTCGGCTGCTAATTGCAGGGTTGGCGGGTCGATTCCCGGCCCACATGACTCCACATGCCGAAGTGTCCTTGGGCAAGACACTGAACCCCAAGTTGCTCCCAATGGCAGGCTAGCACCTTGCATGGCAGCTCTGCCACTATTGGTGCATGAATGTGTGTGTGAATGAGTCAGCCCGATGTTTCTAGCCATGCGTCTTTAAAAGTGCAGAATGCACATGCGCCTGGAGTTATTTATACTAATTACTGGGTCCACAAGGTGGCAAGACTCACAATGGAGTCGTGTCTGTCACGAAGAAGCGCTAGAAGATGCAATCGCCGTTAAACCATGCAAGATGAAGGTAAAAACAACATCAGTGGACGTGCAAATCAAGAGCGTGTATGTGGGGAGATCTGGAGATGCATTTGTGTAACTTGAATCTGAAGGATTATAAAGGCACCTACATGGTCTAAACTCCTAAAAAGAAACAGTCATAGTAGTCAATGAGGACGGGCCTGTCTGCACTCAACCACAATTAACACTTTATGCCCTCTAAATAGAAGACCATAAATCAATGTTATCTTCGAGATGTCATAAAGACTGAAACTGGACTGTAGTCATCTCTGAAATATGGAACAGCAGTGGGTGAGGGCTGTTTCTGAGGTTCAAAAGTCCAGAGGTCCTGTTATGAACTATTCTCATTGAATGAATGATCTTTACTGACATGGCTTCAATGGTTAGATCAAGAATGTTTTAACTACTACAGTCTAGCTGGTTTCAGGGGTTTGAGGGAGTCTTCTAGTCCTTTCAGGTATACTGTGATTCTTTTAGGGAATCTACAAATTTGGGAACACTTTATGAAGCTCTGTTTTTGAGTTTGCATTATACAAAGCACGCAAGTCTTTAACAACTATGCTAGGTTTGAAATAAAAAGACACGATGACCTTTATTGAAGCATGCTGCATTCTTTCAAGAAGTCTGTATAATGTCTCCCTCTTGTGTGCAATGAATATTGTTGACTCTCAAGGAAATCTTGCAAGACTTTTTTATTATTATTTTTATATTTTTTAATCATTTAAAATAACAAATATTATGCTGAAACAATAAAAAACAACGTGCAAATATAAACATTTATATCTAAGTATAACCATATTTGTATTACTTTCACATTCTCTTAGAAAATGTCACTTTTTATTTGAACATTTGAACAGTCTGGTTGCTTGCAATCACTCAGTTCCACATGCTGTACAGAATTGCATACTTCAAGCTACATGGATTGATTATTACGGAAATGATTGTTTTTTGTATGGCTGCAGACTTTTATGGTATCCACAAGATTGTCCTTTCTGCAAGATATGAATCTCTGTAAATTATGCGGGTGTACGTGGAAACTGACATCAGCAGTTCATCGGGTGAAGCCACGCTGAGGCATTCGAGCCCTGAGGAGGAGTAGGTGACGTTTCTGTGGCAGAGGTGAAAATCACCTGCCCACCACAGCCTAACCGCTTGACGCAGATAAACAAGAAGTGGTGGAGCTGAGTCTTGTTTTCTTACCGACCTTCAGTTCTGGCGGTGGGCTGGTGCTTAGATTTCGCACCTTGCTAAAGCTGTTACGCAGGCTGCTGTGTCGACTTCCTGAAGTGCTGGAGGTTTCCTTTGACATGAATGTCTTGGGATCGCAAAGCCCTGCCTTCAAACAGAAACAGCAGAGGAGGCTTGCGATGGCTTTCCGCAGTTCCAGACTGCCAAACGAGTAAATTAGTGGGTTCATCGCGGAGTTTAGCACTGCTAGTGCAATGACCCACTCTGGACTGAAGAGGGTGCTACAATTTCGAGAGTAGCAGAAGAAGTCCACCAACAGGAGGATAAACAAGGGGCCCCAACACACCATAAAGACCCCAACGATGGAGATAACAGCCTTTAGGAGCCGCAATGAACGCTTGCGGCTGCGTATGGACATAGTTTCGTTGCTACTTCTAACGTGGCAGTAGATTGCAAAATAGAGAGCGCCAATTGTGAGTAGAATGACGAAGAATATGATCAACGCAAATAGGATGTAGCTCTTGGAGTAGAGCGGCAGAAGTGTAGAGCAACTTCTCAGGTCACAAACACAGTTCCAACCCATCAACGGCAAGAAGCCGATAATAATCGCGGTTATCCAGCACAGCGCCATAATCATGTAGATACGGTAAGTCTTGGTGGCTGTTTTCTGGTGGACGGGCTTCATCATGGTAGCGTAGCGCTCCACGGCAATCAAGAGCAGGTTGAAGATCGATGCTGCAAGTGCTACGAAGAGAAGTCCCTCTCGGAATAGCCAGAAAACCGGGCTTAGCTTGAATGTGCGTTCACCTGACAGGCAGATGTTGATGACGTAAGCAGATCCGGTTAGCAAGTCACTGAGAGCGATGTTGGCGATGCAAATGAATATCCAGCGATGGCGTAAACGGACACGAAACAAGACGGCCAGCAGCACCATGAGGTTCTCCAGGATGATAAAGACGCTGAAGAAAAGGAACAGAACTGTGATGACGGTGGTGCCTCTCTTTGAGGGATTTCGGTGTTGGAGGCGTCTGGTGAAGTTGTAATGCTCCAGAATGATATTGTGGCTACTACTCCAGTTGTAGACATCTGGACAGGATGAGTCAGAGCTGGACGAACGAAGGAATTTCATGGTTTTGGGTCTTCGAGCGTGGAGTTGAATCTCACTGGGGTTGACTCTGTCGCAATCAGACTCCAGGCAATCAGACTCCAGCTCCAGGATCAGTCACCTGATGATCAAGTCCTGGAGGTCTTTTTCCACTCAGAATTCCCTGATGGAAAAAAGTTAATGCATTAAAGTAAGTTCATTGCTTGAAAACAGCCCTTACATAAATAAAAACGAGTAAAAAATTTTGTGATTTTGTGGAACGAAGTAGAACGTATTCCTCGATAATCACATTTTTATGGTGCTGGAACGACATTCCTGTCACACGGTTCCAACCGTAAGTCTTCCACAGTCATATGAGTTCAAAACAACATGATTGGGAGTACTTCCACCTTGGGTGAACTATCCCGTCAACTTACCCATGCAATCAGGAAAATACTAAGTTAACAATTTTGTTGAAACTACTGAGACCCTGAACCTTATCCTTAAACCCAACCCTAAGTCTGATAAATCGATTGAAACATCGTTTGACAATCACAGCCTACTTGGTATAATCACTGTCACTCTAAAAGTGATGGCAGAGAAATTTAAATAGCTGCCAGGCCGTTTTGGGGTTTCTAACAGGTGTTAAATCTAACCAAACCAACTCAGATTTAAAGCGACTTCTGTGTTTAATTCAGGGACAGTCCCTCTGGTTTTATGCATGAACATGCAATCTGGTGGTTACCAATACAGATCTTTCATCACTATGTCACACTTAGGGTTGCAAACGTCCTGTATTTTGGGCGAAATTATGCCTATTGTTCTGTATTTAAGCTTTGAAACTTTGGAAGCCCCCCAACAACCCCCCCCCCCCCCCCCCATCCCACCCCACAATCGGCTCATATTTAAATGGAAAAATGCCCATATTCATGTAGCGAAAAGTTGGCAATCCAAGGTACGCTACACTACTGAAATCACACAGAGTACATTAAAGAACAATTATTACATTCTTTTCAAATGGTTTACATACATTAAACATGCACAGCTATTTTAGAGGTAAGTGACACGATTTGAACTTGGCACGATTTCAGCTTGGCACGTGCAAGGTGCATTTAAATATTTCCAGTTTCACTACTGTACTTGTGGTTAGTGGGTATTTCAGTATGTCATGCTTAAAGAGCCAACATGTGACTGTCAAATTCTAACCACAATGAACGTAAAATAAATGTAAATGTTAAACATGAATGAAAGTAATTAGAAAGTTAATGTTAAAAGCATTAATTTGAAAAAAAACATGTATTTTTTAATATGAACAATTTGAAAAAAACGGCAACACATGTTTCGTTTTGCTTTAAATTGATAATAAATAGTAAATAATGCACATTAATAAATGAAATGTACTTTTAGAAAAGAACGTGCATGACATATTGCATTTATTATGAATTTGTTTAAGGATCTTGACTCACCTGATAACAGTGATGGTGTAATTGATATTGAGCTCTTGAGCTCTGATGCAGAAAGCTTGAGTACATGCTTTCTGATCATCTTTATACCAAGCAATAACAAGGAAGGAAGCTTTCTTGCAGATTTGTGACACACCCAATGGAGAAAGCAAAAAAAATCTCAATTTCTACACCATCTAAAATGCGTAATTGTGACATCTTCCCAGAATATGAGCAAATCATGGCATTATCATTGTACTAATCATTGCATGCAATATAATTTTGTTATGTACATTGTTAGGCACCTACAAATTAGCACATATATGTCATTGACCATTGTAGAAATGTTGTATTTTTGCATAAATTTTATCTACTCAAATTTTCATGCTGTTAAAAAATTTATAATATTTTTTAAGTTAGAAAAGAGTGCAAAATTGGAGTATTTATGCTATTAGAAGTGTAACCGATCCTACTCGACCCGCTCCGAGCGAGATTCGAACCGGTGTCTCTGGCATTGGAGGCGGGTGCGCTAACAGGGAGGCTAAAGGATACATCACCTAGCGTCAGTTGCTAATACACCTCTTGAGGCCAGGAGAGTGAGGTTTACACTCTGCACAGCTACTTACCAGCTGGGTACCATTACACTGACCCCCCTAAACCTCACTCCCGTCCGGGTCACGGCACCACTGGAACTGGTCCTACTTGACCCACTCTGAGCTGGATTCAAACAAGTGTCTCTGGCATTGGAGGCGGGTGCGCTAACAGGGAGGCTAAAGGCTACAGCACCTAGCATGAGTTGCTAGTGTGCTTCTTGAGGCCATGAGAGTGAAGTTTACACTCGGCACAGTTACTTACCAGCTGGGTACCGTTACACTGACACCCCTAAACCTCACTCCCATCCGGGTCACGACACCACTGGAACTGGTCCTACTTGACCCGCTCCGAGCAGGATTCAAACTGGTGTCTCTGGCATTGGAGGCGGGTGTGCTAACAGGGAGGCTAAAGGCTACAGCACCTAGCATGAGTTGCTAGTGCACCTCTTGAGGCCAGGAGAGTAAGGTTTACACTCTGCACAGTTAGTTACCAGCTGGGTACCGTTACACTGACACCCCTAAACCTCACTCCCATCCGGGTCACGACACCACTGGAACTGGTCCTACTTGACCCGCTCCGAGCTGGATTCAAACCAGTGTCTCTGGCATTGGAGGCGGGTGCGCTAACAGGGAGGCTAAAGATACAGCACCTAGCATGAGTTGCTAGTGCGCCTCTTGAGGCCAGGAGAGTGAGGTTTACACTCTGCACAGTTACTTACCAGCTGAGTACCGTTACACTGACACCCCTAAACCTCACTCCCATCCGGGTCACGGCACCACTGGAACGGGTCATACTTGACTCGCTCCGAGCTGGATTCAAACCGGTGTCTCTGGCATTGGAGGCGGGTGCGCTAACAGGGAGGTTAAAGGCTACAGCACCTAGCGTCAGTTGCTAATACGCCTCTTGAGGCCAGGAGAGTGAGGTTTACACTCTGCACAGCTACTTACCAGCTGAGTACCATTACACTGACCCCCCTAAACCTCACTCCCAGTCGGGTCACGGCACCACTGGAACTGGTCCTACTTGACCCGCTCTGAGCGAGATTCGAACCGGTGTCTCTGGCATTGGAGGCGGGTGTGCTAACAGGGAGGCTAAAGGCTACAGCACCTAGCATGAGTTGCTAGTGTGCCTCTTGAGGCCAGGAGAGTGAAGTTTGCACTCTGCACAGCTACTCACCAGCTGTGTACCGTTACACTGACCCCCCTAAATCTCATTCCCATCCGGGTCACGGCACCACTGGAACGGGTCATACTTGACTCGCTCCGAGCTGGATTCAAACCGGTGTCTCTGGCATTGGAGGTGGGTGCGCTAACAGGGAGGCTAAAGGATACATCACCTAGCGTCAGTTGCTAATACACCTCTTGAGGAAGGAGAGTGAGGTTTACACTCTGCACAGCTACTTACCAGCTGGGTACCGTTACACTGACACCCCTAAACCTCACTCCCATTCGGGTCACGGCACCACTGGAACTAGTCCTACTTGACCCGCTCCGAGCAGGATTCGAACCGGGGTCTCTAGCATGAGCTGACTAGCATTACAGAAGCTGTAGCAAAAATTCCACTTGAAGGGACAGTAAAAGTTTCACACAAGAGTGTCATGTGAGTTTATTGTGTTTCTTCACTAATTTGTTGTTGGCACGTGTTGCAAAACCCTTTAAATCTAACTGATGCTGCACCAAGATTCTTACAACAGCTTTGAAATTGGTGTAACCAAATATTTCTCAGAAGCCAGTCAGTCAACAGGAAACTCAGATGACCTAGTAAAAGTGGCCTCCTCCCTTTACTGTTTTCAGTTCATCTCAAACAGCTGGGTGGAAACACACACAAACACACACACACACACACACACACACACACACACACACACAGTGAAAATCTCCAAAAAAAATAAAAATGCATCAAATTTTAATTGGAGAAAATATCCTAAATTTCCCAGTAGGAATGCTTGACAATCAAACATTTTTTACGTGTGATGATAATGATATACATTATATTAAACAACAAGAATAATCCATTCTATATTACATTAAATGTTACCAGTTGGCTATTGGGACGGGCACGCTAGGCTTTGAGCACACAAACCTTTCTTACAACTCAACGGACCGGGAGAGTTCAGAGTTCACAAATTTTGGTACGCAGCGTCCGGTGAAATTTCTTAGCATGAGCTTGCGTTTCCAGTCTCCCGTGTCCGGACGCATTTGAATGGTGAATTGTGACCTCCAGGGCTGGACTCAATTAATTTGAATGTTTTAGTAATTTTAATGAATTGCTAAAACATGTTAAAAACATGCTATCATCATGCTAACACATGTTGGCATCGCCTAGCGAAGTGCTAAAACATGCTAAAAACATGCTAGCATCATGCTAACACATGCTGGCATCACCTAGCGAAGTGCTAAAACATGATAAAAACATGCTAACATCATGATAACACATGCTGGCATCACCTAGCGAAGTGTTAAAACATGTTAAAACGTGCTAGCATTATGCTAATGCATGTTAGCATTGTCTAGGTAATTGCTAAAACATGTTAATAACGTGCTATCATCATGCTAACACATGTTAGCATCGCCAAAAGAAGTGTTAAAACATGCTAAAAACGTGCTAGTATCATGCTAACACATGCTAGCTTCACCTAGCGAAGTGCTAAAACATTCTAAAAACGTGCTACCATCATGAAAAACACGTGTTAGCAACATTCTATGACCTTTATTTTAGTGCTTAGAAACAAGTTAGAAAATGCTATTTGATGAGTTTTGCCACGGCAAGCACCACTCACATTTTCTTCAGGCATACCGGGCAATTTCCCGGTGGGCAGATGTACTTTGGGGCTGATCAGGGGTGGATTGGCAATCGGGAGAACCGAGCGCTGCCAGTGGGTCGGCGGCGAAATGTGCCGAATGGGCCACGACAAGCAAAAATGAGCCGCCGCATTATGCAGAACGGACCACAAAACGGCGGCGCGGTATGCAGAAATGGATAACGGCAACAAGATTTGGGCCAGTTGCCATGTAAAATCCCGGGCCGATTTCTCTTCCCAGTCCAGCCCTGGGGACCGGCCCTCATTTCGAACGATTTGGTGCGTATGAATTTGTACGATTTCATCACGTGCGAATTAGCCACAATTAGAAGAGTCACATGAATCCTTGCGATTTCGCTGTGAGATGTTTAGTAATGTCGAAACTATTCAGTTTGTGCTTGAATAGTTTTCCTGTGTTTTTACATCTGATTAATCAAGAGTGAACACTAACTGATTTAGTTGTTTTACAAGTTTCCCTTTTTCTCCATGCATCATATATTTTGTGTCCCCAGCAGAATCCATATAGATTCACACAGTTTCTTTATTGGTCTATTGCACTGAAACATACTGTAAATGTTTGGGTAAGTCTTCTGAAACTACCACATCCTGAGGTGAGCAGCAACACCCTTAACAGATGCCAACGC
>JAVLUX010000163.1:15005000-15065000 GCA_032164185.1 Moxostoma hubbsi
TGTCTTGCACTCTTCCTCAGTCTCTATTTTAAAGGGTTATTATGAAGTTGAGTGCTGCCCACAAAGCGTTGTTGTTATTGTTTATTTCAAGCACCATATTTGTGTCGGGATACTATTGAAAGAGAGCCAAATATCTCTATTTGTGTATTAGCATTGATTGTAAAACTTTAAGCATCTTTAGGAAACGATTGAAGTATTTTCATATATGAACTATCCCTTAAAATGTGCATTAAAATCATCAGAATATTTACAATGACGCTTAGTTTTACATCACCCAGCCCTACCTGGAATTAGTTTTTTAGCGTGATTGCTACATTTGATGGAATTGGTGTTATAGAGCCCAAGCTTGTCATCATCGTGTTTCTGTGCGAACAATGGTCCAATTTCAGCGTTGACATGCAAATGGCTCTTTTAAGAGTTTTGCAAAGAAGTCACCTTCCTCTTGAAGATCTGCAAGATTTGCAGATGCTGATGGGATGCTTCTCCAATTTAGTGAAACATCCACCGTGGTGTGGTCAGTCATGTGTTTTACTGCGGTGAAGATAGCCCTTTAATCTAGACGTGCTCCAAAGTGGTCTAACAGCAATGCATCATGGGTGTGCCATGTTTTAAGGGTGAGGAAAGATAAAAGAAGCTTTCAATCCGACTTCAAGCAACAAACCAAAGTTTGTGGTGCGGACTCTAGATGACGCACGTGGGGTAGGAGAGGGCGGAAATGTATAAAGCCGTCCTCTAGCTTTAAGTGAAGAGGGCTTTGGCGGTTTTCACCCGTCTTGCTGGTAGATTCTGAGCTTCCAGTGTTTATAAATAACCATAATTATAGAGCACATAAGAAATTAGTCTGGCCATTTGGAGATGGTTTGATGCTGGTTTCCATTAACCCATTTTCAAACAAGGCTAAACAATTTTGCACAAAGATTTTTGGTGGTTTTTTTGTTTTTTGATGATTAGATGAATCGTTCACTCAAAAATGAAAATTCAGTTTTAATGTTTTTTCTGTGCAGAGTTACCAAGCTTTTGCCTTATAGAAACAAACACACCTAATTAATGTGATTATCTAATCAGCCAATCATGTGGCTGCAGTGCAATGCATATAATGTATATTGGCCATCGACTACCCTGCTGTCTTGATCAGCCGTTGAGAACCCTTAAAGGGTTACTTCAGGATTTAGCATTAAGCTTTGAAGCAGTAGAAAACCAGTAGTATTTTCGAATTTCCGAGCTCCCCCCCTCATATCCCCCTGAGATGAGAGATTTATGTATTTTTAGTTTGGAAAAAAATCCTCCGATGACGCAAAAATCGTCATTTTGCGTCATCAGAGGATTTTTGGGCCAGAGGCTTAAAACTACAGCCAGTATTAGTAGCTAGTTCCGCATGTTTTCACCACGCCCATATGGGGCGGGATGTCACTCACAGAATGTGAAGATAGTGTCAGCCATCTTTCTGTAGAAGCTAAGCTAACAGGCTCTTGCTCTGTGTAGAAAGTTTGTATACAAGTAGGCTAATCACGATGGCGGAAGGTAGTTTTGAAGTTGAAATGACAGAAGGGGATTTCGAGTCAGGGCGAGAGTCTTTAGTAATTGAGAGATCAGTAATTTACTAAACTTAGCTAACACAAATACACAAGGGGGTCTGTTTTGGACCGTTAGCATAAATCGACAAATAGGCTAACTCAGTTTTACAGAACAGTGGCTTTACTGTGAGAACAGTCAACTTATATACAACTTATATGTAATTGTCTATCTAACGTTACTTTTCTAAATTTGCTGTTACTGCTAACGACTATAACACTATAGGCTTCTGTGTGATCCGAAATAGAGTCGATTACTAGTGAGAGTCTTACCTCTAGGCGAATGCGTTTAGTACCAGATGGCCCAGGCTGTTCGTCATCTGGGAAGGTGAATATAGATGGAATTGCGGTGTCCTTCAGAGTGGTTCTCTTCATTCGAAGGACATTTGGTTCCTAGTCTTCCTGCTTGAAATGGCGACTGCAAATCCTACTGGTTTTCAGGTTTTCCATATCGGTGTCCTCTCCAAACTTCGTGTGGTTGATAGCCCGCAGCCACTGTTTACATCGCTCCAAATTTTTTATCGGCAAATGATGGAAACTTACTTCTTGTCCTTTCCTGGTTTTGGTTGTACATCCCGGTACAACGCAATTTAGCACCATTTCGATGGAAATTTATCAACTAACTCACGATTTATAGAGTCACGATGTATCAAAGCAAGCCTAGTTGTATCAAATTTTCAGATACTGCCGCCTGTAACCGGTAGGCGTGGTTTGGGAGTGGCCTCGTAAGGGCAGCAAAGCAAGTGCATTCTGGGAGTTGTTGTCTTTCAGCCACATGAGTAAAAAATACATTTTCTGCCTTTTCTCTGTCTAGAGTGCTTCAAATTCAAAAATAATTTCACATTTATACTCTATAAATGACCAATTTTTAAATACACATTCATCTTCCCAGAGGTGAAGTATCCCTTTAATTGGTCAATCACTAAGGTTTTCTGACGTTTTTATGTTTTTTTTGGAGCTAGCCAGCTGTAGTCACTGTAGTAACAATGGCAACATTTTCATTCAATTTTGAGCTGCACCATTCAGCTGTGAAGTTGTTTTAGTGTAGAGTAGACTATTTATTGACTGGTCTTTAGACAGAGCGTTAATGTATATGCTCATACTGTGCAAGAGATAAATGGGAGTATCCATTTTGAGCTACTGTTTTGAGTAAAGAACAAAAAGCAGAGGTCAACGGGTCGATAATGGCCTGGTTTTAATGTCCACCCACTGTTGGGCTGCCCATTGATCTCATACAGGAAGTGCCCTGTCTGGTGTGGATGGAATAGTTTGAGTGCCAGGGACTTCATAAAACTCTCCCCTCCATCCAGAGTCGAGCTCATTAACTGTAGCTGCTAACTTCTGCACAGCTGAGAACTTTCTGGATTGCTCAATGTTGACTTTTGCTTGATTATCGACGCTGTTTGTTTAGTAGTGTGGCAATCATTGCTCCATTTTATTCTTCATTTGATATAAATACAATGAGAGATTCTAGCTCAAGAAATAGCCCATTGATTCACACCAGTTTCATGAGAACTTTCCAGAACACATTTTTAACCCCAAAATCAAGATCTAATTTTGCTCATTTTGCATTTCAGGCCTACCTTTTATACCATTAGGATATTTGGCATCAATTGATTTCATGACAATTTATCTCACTTCCCCTGAAATACCAAATATTGTAATGCAGAAATATAAAATCCCCATTTCTTTAGTATAAAAACAAATATTGAATTTGTACCGTAATGGTCATACATCATGGTCATGCGTTATTTGTGCTGATTTTAATAAGACACAATAAGTTTTGCATATTGCGTATATTTGCCTAAGTGCTCAATTGTTGTGAAAAGGCAAAAATCTTAATGTACACATCATATTATATCTATATAACTTCTTATGTTTTCTTCTGACTTGCCATTCGGCCAACTATCAAAGTTTTTACTTTTTAACTTTGGCTACACAGGAAGAAATGTTTACAAGTGAAAATATCCCCCACATCAATAGTGAAAGAGTGTTTTTTTTGCATATTTCTCTTGTTGAACGGCACACAGGCAAAAGTACAGTTGAACTCAGAAATTTACATAAGAAGTAGCATGTTTTTATACTAAAGAAATGGGAATTTTATATTTCTGCATTACAATAATGGGTATAGATATTGATTTTGGGATTAAAAATATGTTCTGGACAGTTCTTGTGAAACTGGTGTGAATCAATGGGCTATTTCTTGAGCTAAAATCTCTCATTGTATTTATATCAAATGAAGAAGAAAATGGAGCAATGATTGCCACACCACTAAACAAACAGCGTCAATAATCAAGCTAAAGTCAACATTGAGCAATCCAGAAAGTTCTCAGCTGTGCAGAAGTTAGCAGCTACAGTTAATGAGCTCGACTTGTGATGGAGGGGGGGAGTTTTATGAAGTCCCTGGCACTCAAACTATTCCATCCACATACACTTAGGTTGAAGCCATTTTTAAATTTTCTCCCTAATCTGAAATGCCCAATTCCCAACGCACTCTAGGTCCTCGTGGTGGCGTAATGACTCGCCTCAGTCCGGGTGGCGGAGGACGAATCTCAGTTGCCTCGCACATCTTATCACATGGCTTGTTGAGCGCATTACCGTGGAGACCTAGTGCATGTGGAGGCTTCACGCTATTCTCCGCGGCATTCACACACAACTCACCACGCGCCCCATCAAGAACAACATTATTGTGACCATGAGGAGGTTACCCCATGTGACTCTACCCTCTCTAGCAACCGGCCCAATTTGGTTGCTAAGGAGACCCGTCTGGAGTCATTCAGCACACCCTGGATTCGAACTCGCAACTCCAGGTGTGATAATCAGTGTCAGTACTCGCTGAGATACCCAGACCCCCAATTAAAACAATTTTTAACCACTCAACAGATTTAATATTAGCAAACTATAGTTTTGGCAAGTCGTTAGGACATCTACTTTGTGCATGACATGAGTAATATTTCCAACAATTGTTTACAGACCGATTGTTTCACTTTTAATTGACTATAATAACAATTCCAGCAGGTCAGAATTTTACATACACTAAGTTAACTGTGCCTTTAAGAAGCTTGGAAAATTCCAGGAATGATGTCAAGCCTTTAGACAGTTAGCCTATCAGAAGCTAACTGGTTAATTGTAGTCAGTTGGAGGTGCACCTGTGGATGTATTTTAAGGCCTACCTTTAAACTCGGTGCCTCTTTGCTTGACATCATGGGAAAATCAAAAGAAATCAGCCAAGACCTCACATTTGTCTGGCAGCAAATGTGTCTTCCAAATGTACAATGACCCCAAGCATACCTCCAAAGTAGTGGCAAAATGGCTTAAGGACAACATAGTCAAGGTATTGGAGTGGCCATCACAAAGCCCTGACCATATTCCCAGTTACACCAGTTCTGTTGTAGGAATGGGCCACATTTCCAGCATCTTATTGTGAGAAGCTTGTACAAGGATACCCAAAACATTTGACCCAAGTTAAACAATGTAAAGGCAATGCTACCAAATACTACCAAAGTGTATGTAAACTTCTGACTTCAACTGTAAGTCGTCAAGGCGAGGCTGCCGGGTGATGCAACATTCCTTTTGGAAATGCCAGCTAATCCTTGAGCTTGTGTAATGACAGAACACACAACCAACAGAAACAATGACTGGAAAGCACTTAAAAGAGCCAAACTCAGTCTTATGGCTAGAGTCGTAATATTAGGAGATTTAGGAGTTGTAGTTAACATTTTCAAGATGTCTCCGAGTGGAATGGAATATATGAAGCAGCTTTGGATTCTGTTTGACAACTCTTTAATGACTTTTGCCGTTCTAGACTAGGGTATATATGTTTTCCCATGTGCCGTTTTGTCTCGTGCACAGTTAAGCGCTCAGTCTTTCAAAGTATATGACCTTGAGTTTGTTCGGACGTGTTTGCCGTTCGGGCGAACGTACCAATGAAACGCTTAGACGTGGACGTGGAAAAATGGGCTGCATGAAGACAGTCCATACGTACTGTGCTAATGATGAAAATTGTGTTGCGTATACTGTGCGCGAGGTGTAACGACATGCAGAAACCCAAAGTAGCTATACTTTGGCTCTAAGGGTTGGTCTGGTTTGATTCGGCCCTTGCTGGTAGATGCCATAATTACCTGATTTTGCTGGAAGAAAGAGATTTCTCCATTGGCAGCCATTAAAAAGTATCTAATTAATGCAGCACAATTTTAAGCAACATTTCAGTCGCTAATATTCTATATGATTAAAGTAGCTGTTTAGCAGTGACCATCATTTTTTCAGAGGACTCTTAAGAGTGTCAAATGGATATTGTTCTCTGTCTGCTGTCTTTTACATCACAGTTCAGGATAGTTTGCGATAGTCGCTAGTGACTGGAAGAATTACAATTTTTGGTTGAACTATTCCTTTTAAGTTCCTCTTCATGGTTTTATGCATGTGATACATGTTCTGCTTAGGAACTGAATGCAGCCTTTGGATCATAATTAGCAATTCCCCTTGGACACAAGTGACATTTAGGATTGGTAATGCAATCTTATCCATTTGACATAATGCCGTTTCATAGGGCTAGACCGTATATGTGGCTAGTCACTAACTAACTGCACATTTTTCACTTTGAATTGTATACAGAGAGTTTAGCCAGGAACGTTTAGGAGGCCCATGTTTTCTCAGAGACTGTTTGCATGCAAATAGCCAAGAGTGTGTGGATGCAAATTCTGCGCCAATTTCGCAGTGATTCGATAAAATTCAAAACAGTCTTGAGATCAGAGCAGGTCACATTGCAACACCATAGTGCAAAGGGACTTTTGTAGTTCTTTCCAAATAAACTGTGTTAGTGCTGATTGTTTTTCTGATGAACTTTGTGGATGCTGGAACAAGAGCTGGAGCACATATGTGACCATTTGAGATCAGGCCGTTGAGATAGACGTCCCGCTGTGGAAACTACTGACTGTGTTTTATTGAGTTCAACTCATACTAATGGCGAATTTCTTGACTTACTACCGTCCCTTCAAAAGGGCACAGAATGGACTTCCTTTCATGAAAATGACTCTTAATTACTTTCTGGTCTCCTGAAGTTCAGGATGAACAGTGGTTTGGCTATATTTAGCTTTCAGAATTTAAATTCTGAGTATTATGTTGTTGATGCATGTGCAGTTCGAAGGCTTCGGTTTTCCACGTACCGCTACATGGAAGCACAGCATGCGTGACGCAATTTTCATCATGCAGAAAATCGCTTAGACTTGCATTTAAGTTGGGACCCAAGCCATATCTATCATAGAGACTTGGTGGCTTTTTGACTTACTTGCATTATTTATTTGGCCGAAACAGTTTAATCAGTGCATGTGTTTCCTAGGAATTGATCCAATGACCTTGGGATTTCTAGCACCAACAGTTAATCTACAGGAGCTTTATCCCATCTGTGCCCCATTCATATTACTTTTAACACTCCATTCTGATTCTGTCTGAGTGAAAAATATCCAGCAAAGGCCTTAAACTAGAAAATATCAATCAGTCTAGAATGACGGCAGTCTGCAGGGAACCTCATCGTTCGTGTGAAGGTTTGTCTTTCCCTGCCCTTACATCTGCTAAAAGACTTGCCTCCCAAATGGAGGTGATCTTTAAACAAAAGCCCTATTTCTGTTTCAGCCACACATTATGCTTCAACAGTCTTTTCATTCAAAACGTCTTCAGCTACATCTGTTCTCCAGAAAGAACCTGTGAGTGCTTTACCTCCGGTCCTATTTTCTGCCCTCCCACGGGAGTTCAGTTAACTACTTGTATCTCTATCTGAAGGAAGTGTTGAAGGAGGCCTCAACGGTGCTTGACTTTTTTTTTTATTTTACTGTGAAACACGAGGAGCTGGTTCCTCTTTAGTGTATCAGGAATCTCTAAGGAGAATTCGCCCCCAGTACAGGCTAGGATGCCAGAAATGCTTTTGTTTTTGTGCCAGTTGCCGTTGAGTTTCCTTTTAGTAAACTGTTCCTAGTGGTGCCAAATTTGACTGTTTCCTTTAACTGTGTTGCAGGATTTCTTTCTTGTCTTTGTAAGGAGTAGAGCTGCACGATTAATCGTTAAATGCGGGATCTTGATTCAGACACCCACACTATCTCATTTCTAAATGACAATATACAGTATATTAACGTTCCAGTGGCATGCATTTGCAAGGCGGTCAAATTTTAATTCAAAATTCATCCCATGCTGAATAAACTCAAATGCAACGGCCAAAGACCTTTGCCCAGCACAGTGCTTTACAGACTGCAAGGTGCAGCCACGATTAGCTAGGAGTGTGAAATAATCTCTGTTCAGTATTTTAATAGCTACGATGCTACAAAAATACCAGCATTACCAAGATCTGACTAAATTCACTTCCTGTGGGCTGCTTGATCACTGCCGACTGTTTTTAAACGCTTGCATAGGTGTGTCTGCCCATGCACTGTCTTGAGATGAATGCAGCTCTCCTGCACGTGACTCTTCGCTGTTTTTAATCAAAATATCTATCTTTAAGTGATAATAATGTAAACAGCTGTTGATGAATTACCAGTGTAAACAGACCTGATTATATCTACACTGTCTTAACATTATATTAAAGCAAACACAGCTGTTAATGTACAAGCAGACGAAACAAATTCTTCAAAATGTTAGATTTGTGCGATGTCTAAATGTATATAAGCTGCATACTGTCTGTTATAGGCATAAAGGGATTCTTACTGCATCAAATATGTGTTAATGTAGATCTGTCACAGAGTAAAGAGTGTCAAGTATTTAAGTAGTTTGGTTTAGCTTTAAATTACCTTACCTTATACTATTTTAAATGCTAGTGTTGCCAAAAACATTTTGTGAAATAAGCGTTATATTGCATAGTTGCTTACGAGTGCAATAGCAAGTTACAATAGAACTGTTAATGAAGCTTTTTCTGCACGTTTTGCTTTTTACTTCACATGTGAGAAATAGGGATGCACTGATACCACTTTTTCTCTTCCGATATCAGGAATCAATCCAATCGATCTGAAACCAGTGTTGTTGTTTTTCATAATCAGTTTGAAATGTTTATACCTCACTGAGTGATGCTAATTATATGTATACAAACACATTATTTCAATATAAATGTCCAAACTATTAAGAAAAACTTTATTTTAATTTTAAATAACAACAGTAATATATCTCAATCGTGCAGCTTTAACTTTTAAACCCTCACGCTTTTATTTTGACATTCTGCTCTCTCCAGGACGTCCTGTTTGTGACTGTTTGTGGGCTAGTTCACTGTAGTTTAATTAGCTTCTTATTCAAATTCTGGTCAAGTGCTCCTCCGGTGCCGTTCTAAATGCATATTATAAGTGAACTGAACTGTTGAGCATCTGAGATATTGTTCGTGAGTAGCATTCAAATGTTGCGCAACGCGTGAAGGCTAAAAATAGCCACGTATGTGTGTGAAAACATCAGCGCCATTCAATAACGCGCTGGCACCGTCATATGAACTACTTTAATGCTGTTTTTATTTGGGATGCACCGCTTGTGAAATTCTGGGCTGATACGATACTTAAAATAACAAATTGGCCGATAAGGAGATATATATTTTTTTATTTTTTTTTTGCTGTTATTTAATACCCCTTTGGTGCCACTGAAACAAATAAATCTTCATTATAAAAAATTAATTATCTGTTTTTAAGTCTTTCAACCCTGCATCACACTATCTTTGAATGAGCACAAATTCAATCATACAAATTTATGAAACAACGTTTAATATAACCAAATAACAAAGTTTCTTTTTTGTGAAAAATTACTTTTTCAAGAGCCTTTTTAGCCTGCTATACACCTGCTATACAGCAGAATATTTCACTAAATCGCAGACCAGACAATAAAATACTCCCACACCACCGACATTTTCTTGCACTTATTGCGCATGGCATCCGTTGCCCTCTTATGTCATGCCAGAGTTGTGTCTAGCAAGTGGCTGTGGGTGGTATTATAGCACCACCTGTTGGATCCTCTCCGAAACTGCAGCTGGGTAGGCAACTTTTGTCCAAGTCGGCCATAAATAACCAAGACATATAAAGAGATAAACATCAAGTCAACAAGGCGAATATCGGCCGATACCAATGTTTGGCCAATATATCGGTGCATCCCTAGTTTTTATGGTTCTTTTATGCCATTTTTGGAGCTTGACAGGAACGAACATGACTAACACACGGTATCGGGCTCATCGGACCGATACACGATTCATCTAATATCATCAGTATCGGAGCCGATACCGATCCAGGTATCGGATCGGTGCATCCCTAGTGAGAAACGGGTTAAATTGTTTGTTTTATTATTATGCAGTTCTTTTAGCTGGATATTTGTGCGTGTGTGTGTGTGTGTAATCACAAGGTTCTGTTTGGTTTATAATGTATTCGTTGCACCCTCTTGTGGACTTAACATTTCAAATTTATATATTTGATTAACAACTTTATTTCATTCATATTTCAGTAGAGAACCTCTAGTCAATTATATGTTACTTTGTACATATATATACCATATATACCCTTTTGTACAGGTTTTGTCACTGAAATAAGTGTTTTTCTTCAGAATCGTGATCTTTATTCTAAAAAAAAAAAAAAATCATGATCCTCAATTTATCCAGAATCGTGCAGCGCTGGTAAGGAGTCAACCTGGCAGGTCTTTTCCAGAACAGCTCATAATGGAACGTAATGATGATGCCGTTTCTGTGGTCTTGGACTTAATGCGTGCCTTGGAATATGATTGATTCTGGTTATGGTCAACAGCCAAGTTCAGAGGATGACCTACTTTCACCCTTCTGAGAAAACCAGGCTGGAAAAGTTTAAACCATTCTTCTCAACATTGTACAGAAATGTAGACTTGACATTGTATAGCAAATTTGGCTAATTTGTTGGTGTTTTTTGTGCAAGGCGAAACAACTAGTGGTGGATGATATACACCGGTAGGGATGTCCCTTAATATAGTTCACTATTAACCGAGATTATAAATAACATGGTTGATTTAAGGTCCACCAAATAAGTTAAGTATACCGCAATATACATGTTTGCTTATCACCCAGCCCGAGATTTTAGAGAAGAACTATCTTAATTTTCCTGCAATTCTGTGAATAAATAGGTGTCAACGATATGGAAACCATCTCTTTTAATCCGAGTTATACCGTGAAACCATTACATAAAGGTGACGGAGGCTCTTTTCGTGTTCTACTGAAGAAATAAATTCATAAGGATGAGTTAATAAGGGCATAGTTTTCATTTTTGGTTGAAGAATGTCTTTATTAAACAGGAACTGAAGACTCACACTTTAAAGTACTATGTGCAAACTGAGATATGCTCTGTGTATGTTCAACCACAGTGTTGTTTGGAAAGATTTTTCAAGTTCCCTTGATTCCTCTTTTTTTGTTTCTACAGAAAGACCGTAAAACCGTGTGACAAGTTTAGCTTGCAGTGCGAGGATGCTGTTGCTATGCTGATATTGACGCTTGTGATGTAGCAGCTGTGGTTTTGTGTACTGTATGTATTTATAGAGATGTCCTGTGAATTACTAGCCAGTATGAGGGGGCAGATTCACGGCAGGACACTGACTATGAAAACGTTTTGCCTCACAGATGCAATTTCCACCCAGGATCAGAGTTTATTACAGGGACATGCTTTTGGTAGATGAAATAAGTGAGCTGTTTTGTCAGAATCAGACTCCATGGATAAAATGTCCAGAGCATTGGAAGCAGTTTCTAAAATGTAACCAAAGAACATCATAAACTTAAGTGTAAATATTTGACTTAAATGTGCTGTTTAATGCTCTTGAGAGATGTTTATAGCTTATTTGACTGTGAATTTACAACATTAACAGATCAAAGTAATGCAAGAATTTTCATTTGCAAAGCAAACATAACATGGGGCGGCTGTGGATCAGGTCGGCTGCCAATCGCAGGGTTGGTGGTTTGATTCCCGGCCCACACGACTCCACATGCCGAAGTGTCCTTGGGCAAGACACTGAACCCCAAGTTGTTCCCAATGACAGGCTAGTGCCTTACATGCAGCTCTGCCGCCATTGGTGTGTGAGTGTGAATGGGACACAGTGTAAAGCGCTTTGGTAACCTCTAAGGTTAAAAAAGCGCTATATAAGTGTAGACATTACCATTACAGTTGGCTCTGCTTTTCTTGTACTCTGTTCTAAATAATCACCATATTATTGTATCTTGAGCTAGATTTCAATATATAATATCGCCAGTTCCCTGTTGATTTCCACCCCATTTTATCAGAATAGTTATTCAATTGTATCGCTAATTCCATGTCTCATCTTTTCCAGGTGCTAGATGGTGGTTGTAAAGGCTCTACGTAATGCTGAGCGGACTTGTCCTTGGTCAGAATGAGTATCAAAGATGGCGATGGAATGACTAGCCAAGATGGAAAGGCCTACGAACTTCAGATATACCCCCGAATCTCTTTGGAGACGGCGCCATGTTGCATACTCAAAGTCGCAAAGGAGGCCACAGCCGCGAGCGTCATTCAGGATGCGGCAGCAAACCTCGGTCTGGACGCCTGCAAACGCTACGTCCTGGCCGAGGTGAAAGAGTGCGGCGGGGAGGAATGGGTCCTGGAATCTACTGACCTTCCAGTGCAGCGGGTTCTTCTTTGGCCTCGTAAAGCCCAGGAACAGCATTCTCAGAACGAAGGATTTTACTTTCTCTTGCAGGAACGCAATCATGATGGTTCCATCCGTTATGTGCACCTGTCTGCCGTGGCAAACGAGCAGGACTCCAAGAAACTGGTTGCTCGCGGTTTCCTCCCTCCAAGGCCGGATGACTTTGAAGACCTCTGCAATCTTCCAGACCTCAACGAGGACAGCATCTTGGCGAACCTTCGCGATCGCTTTCAAAAGAAGAAGATATACACATATGCTGGAAGTATTCTTGTTGCTATCAACCCGTTTCAGTTTTTACCCATTTATAACCCGAAATACGTCAAAATGTATGAGAACCACCAGTTGGGCAAGCTGGAGCCCCACATTTTTGCCATTGCTGATGTAGCTTACTATGCCATGCTGCGTAAACATGTCAACCAGTGTATCGTTATCTCAGGAGAAAGTGGATCGGGCAAAACGCAAAGCACTAACTTCCTTATTCACTGCTTGACGGCTCTGAGCCAAAAGGGCTACGCCAGCGGCGTGGAAAGAACCATCCTAGGCGCTGGACCAGTTCTGGAGGTAAGATCAAATCCCTTTATTGTCACTCAATCGAGTGCACACAAGTGCAACAATGTGTGAAAGTTTTGGGTGCAGTTCCGAGCAACACAGCAGTCATACACAACACAATTTACATATCTAATACACACAATATGGAATACACCGTACACAATATAAATAGTAATATTGTAATGTGCTGTATTGACATCCAGGCTGTCGGTTGATAGTCAGTTGCCAGTGTGTTGTTAAGAGAGAATCTAATGTATGACAGTCCAGTGTAAGATTAATAAAGCGCAGTGCTGATGTATATTGATCGTGAGAGATCAAGAGTTCAAAAGTCTGATTGTTTGGGGGAAGAAGCTTACATGGAGTTGGCTGGTGCGGGTCCTGATGCTGCGATACCGCCTGACTGATGGTAGCAGTCTAACACAAGTTCCTTGGTCTTATTGACGTTGAGGGAGTGGATGTGCTCCTGATTATTATTTGGACACATGCTGAGCTTGCTTAAAAGTCGTTAGTTTTGAAGCCTTTGACATGATGTTTATCAGTGTGTTTTAGTGTTTTAATTGGAACGGTAAAGTAAACATCAATTGATGCCATTTGCAATTGTCAACCTTAGTGACAACAACAATGGCATGTCAGTTGTCAATGCAGGGTTTTACATATAGAGCACCTATGCATTCGTTTCTTGCATAGCATCAAACTTTTGGAGACTTGCTTCTAAAGAATAGCTTTGGAATTGTAGGTTCTGTAAATTAACTCCTACTTTGAACAATGCCTCTTAACAACCATGATCATAACTTAACCTCCGGTCTCACAGTCTTCACTGTAAACTGCAGCTTTGTAGATAAGATATTTACAGAGAGCTTTCCCACAAGCCTGTGCTTGACACGCAGGGCCACAACATGCTAAACTTTCATAGCTCATGTTGCAATACCAACTTCATCTGCATCTAGAGGTTTTCATTTGGGGGCTCGTGCCTGATGCAGCTTTTGTATGTCACTTGCTTTAAAGTTATCATTTGTAGCCATAAACCTGTTAAACCACAGTCTGTTATCTTGCAAAATATCAGCAGACACCCACATCTTAACCTGATCTCAGGGTGGTTATGGCAATGTCTAGCTTATGTCCCTTATGCTGCAGAAGCTATCGTTACTCTCTAGTACTTTTGTTGCACTTGGTGAGTTGGGGCAAAGGGGTACGGTTAGGATGAGAGTTGGGGCAAAGGGGTACGGTTAGGATGAGAGTTGGGGCAAAGGGGTACGGTTGGGATGAGAGTTGGTGCGAAGGGGTACGGTTGGGATGGGAGTTGGGGCGAAGGGGTGCAGTTGGGATGGGAGTTGGGGCGAAGGGCTGCAAAGGTGTATGGGCGAAGGGGTGCAGTTAGGATGGGAGTTGGGGCGAAGGGGTGCGGTTAGGATGGGAGTTGGGGCGAAGGGGTGCGGTTAGGATGGGAGTTGGGGCGAAGGGGTGCGGTTGGGATGGGAGTTGGGGCGAAGGGGTGCGGTTGGGATGGGAGTTGGGGCGAAGGGGTGCGGTTGGGATGGGAGTTGGGGCGAAGGGCTGCAAAGGTGTATGGGCGAAGGGGTGTGGTTAGGATGGGAGTTGGGGCGAAGGGGTGCAGTTGGGATGGGAGTTGGGGCGAAGGGCTGCAAAGGTGTATGGGCGAAGGGGTGCGGTTAGGATGGGAGTTGGGGCGAAGGGGTGCGGTTAGGATGGGAGTTGGGGCGAAGGGGTGCGGTTGGGATGGGAGTTGGGGCGAAGGGGTGCGGTTGGGATGGGAGTTGGGGCGAAGGGGTGCGGTTGGGGCGAAGGGGTGCGGTTGGGATGGGAGTTGGGGCGAAGGGCTGCAAAGGTGTATGGGCGAAGGGGTGCGGTTAGGATGGGAGTTGGGGTGAGGGGGTGCGGTTAGGATGGGAGTTGGGCGAAGAGCTGCAAAGGTGTTTGGGCGAAGGGGTGCGGTTAGGATGGGAGCTGGGGCGAGGTGGTGCGGGTGGTGTGGTAAGGATGGGAGTTAGGGCGACGATTAACGATATTCTATATACATGTATCTCGATAATTATGTTTTTGCTCTGAAATAGCATAAGTATAGAAAACAGCCATAGATGTAGAATTAATATTTAAAAGGCATTAAATAAAAATCCTTTTAAAAATGAAGGCATGTTTTAGATAAATGAACTCAAGGGAGAGTAAAATGTAATAATTTTCATTGATTTACACGTTTCTACTTCTATTTAACATACAAGCATATATGGAAGCTTAATAAAAATCTTAATTTACCTTCATATATTTTTACTAAAACATGTGAAATGTGCAAAAACGGCTTCTCTTATTCTTTTGGAAACCAGATGAATATCGCATAGTGCTAAATTATTACTGTGGAACCTAGTCAAGTTTATTATGATAACATAATACTGGATTATTATTATTTTCAGGATACGTTTTTTTAAAGGTAAATTAATATATTTCTGTCCTATTTACTTCACCCTAAAAATATGGGTTTTATTTTGACACTGCAAGTGCAAAAATCGTCGCGATTATATCGTGGGCATTTGATGTATCGCAAAGCCCTAGTAGAACCCATAACTGAGTTGGGACTGTGCTTGTGAAAATGTTTGTTTCCTACTACATAAAATATATTGTTTTCGTTTCATCAGGCTCCAAATAAGGTCAAGAATCTTTAGGAGTATCTAAAGGCAAACATGGCCAGAACGTATATTAGACAGGAGGAAAACTTTGTCCATAATTTGTCGATAATTCTTGGAGGTCCAGACATTAAACTCCTTTATGTACTTGCCCTTATATTTACTATTTTTGAATCTGGATAGCCATTTTCTCCAAGCCAGAAGTCTTGGTATTGCTATTAGTAGGTTGTTGCGTTGCAGTTTTATGATTAATCTCTCAGCCAAATCTTTTTGCAACCAGCCCACATGGCTACCGACACTCACACCTCTACCAATTTTCACTTCACACGTTTCATGTACACATGATGTAATGAGAAAATTCTCAGCCTTATTTCTTATCTTAACCTTCTTTAAAGAGCAAAGTTCGCTGTCAGAGCAAGTAGTAAAAAACATCTTGAAAAGTAACAGGTTTTCTTGACGCTCCTCACTGTGTTTGTGGCTTTTAAAAACTAGAAGTAATTTCCCTGCAGTCAGCAAAGTCATTGTCTCTTGGCAGACGCATTTTCAGGCTTCATCACAAAATATTCATGCTTTTGTGTTTGTGGTAAGCGAATCAGTCTGTGAAACTGGTAAATTGAACTTTGAGAGCAGAACTTAAGATTCCATCCAGACGTTTTCAATGATAGTAGTCAGATCTTGTAGAAGTTTCTCTTCCTTATATGGTCTTGTGAAGTTGGTTTGTGTCATCTGTGTTCCAAGACTATCAGTTGTTGCTCATTTGTTAAAAAGGGCATAATATTCTGTTTGTTGTTAGTGTCTGGTGTCTTGCATTACATTAAATGTTCCAAGTCAATGCTGAGTTTCTGCTTGTGCTTCTTAAATGTACTAGACGGGGCTAGAGGTAATGCTTCACAATATGATACACATTGTGATGTCATGATTCAATACACACCACCATATCATAAACTGTGCCAAACGTGCGAGAGAATAGAAATATGCGTAATCAATTCAATCTATCACATGGTTTGCTTTGTTTTTGATTGAGTTTGTGCTTGTCTATGGCACTTTTCCGCTGCACGTTACGGTTCGACTCGCCTCGACTCAACTTGCTGCTTTTCTGAGCTTGCATTTCCACTGCAGTTTAGTGCCGCCTCAACGTGGGCGGGATTATAGGCTGATCGTCATAGTTGCACCGCCTCTACTGCCGTGACATCATCTTAAACGTGACACAAACATTACTGACCATAAACAATAACACGACCGCTAGCTGTTAGCTGCTAGCTCATTGAGCTTCCTAAAGTAGTTATTGATGGTGATTTTACACAAGTGTAACAGTTAAATTGGTCTGGTTGTTTTAGAAGCTTCCGGTAGCTGCTCAACTAAATAAAATGAAGCTTTCAAGCAGAGTAACAAAACGTACCATCCTCCATTGTGGATCAACGCCAGTCCAGCGCACTCTCCCTCCCATTGCTCGCCGGTTTAGATGGCGTCCATTTGGTCGAACCACTTCCACGTTTCCTTGATGGTTCTGTCGTCACTTAAGTTATTGTAACTGTTCCCTGCACTGTTGGTAGATCTGGTGGTAGCCGTAGCCGTGTGCGCCAACAGCTGAGACACTTCCTGAGAGACTTTATCATTTGTTTAGTTCATCGCTAACGAGTGGGACCGTCTGCACCTCATTTATTGACCACGGCGTGGTTTTGCGCACAGCCATTTCTTTTTACAATTCAAAAGTCACATGAACAAATTATCCTGCTATCGCTGTTGCTAACATTAAAACTAGCGGGTTCATGTCCCGTGTCACAAACCCAGTGTCGCCGGTAGTGACGATTCTCCCCGACCAATCAGTGATCCGCAGGATTTTGATGTCACATTTAGTATCGGCTCGGCTCGCTTGGAACCTCGACTGAGGTGGTGCTAAAATAGGCACCAGGTACTATGCACAGTGGAAACCCCCCAAAAAGCGAGCAAAGTCGAGTCAAGTTGGAAGTGGAAAAACCCCTTTAGACAATCTTCTACATTAATGAAATGCAATGGATATTGCCTCTGATTTCTTTCTACGAATCTGTACTGCGTGGAAACCAGGTGGAACAGATCAACTGTTGTAATTCTAGTGAATTCTAGTCTTTGTCACTTACTGAAGAGCCTCACCCAATAGCAAACAGTTTTATTGTCCACGTTTAGTTGCAGTAAAACCAGGAAAGTGACTCCGAATGTAAACTGTAATTTTATCCTCCTTTCCATCTAAAGCGACTCAGGAGTTGCACATGTTATTGTCTTTGTTTAAACTTGTATACGTATTTGATGTAAACAGAAAGATCATTGGAATCTATTGTCGTTGCCTGACACGTCAGACCGGTTTTCAGTTATGTTCTCATCTTTTCAACTAAGCAACACATTTTCGTAATCCCCTCCTACAGCCGGATTGCTTGTGTGGAGCAAATTTTTAAATGCATATTTGACCTATGTGTCAGCACCGGCTTACTAAATACTAGAAAAGGTTCCAGACAGGCTATATAAATTAGTATGATCTATGGTAATCTGTGTGCTTTACTTTTTTATATTAAAGAGCCGTTTGACCCATTTATGTAGCATTTCTTGAAATACACTACAGGAGAACAGTTTTGTATCCCTCATGCCAAGAATGTTTTTCCTTGCTGTGGATGTCTGCGTGGCTTTGAAAGCATTACATCATTGGGCATGAGAAAACAGGAGAGTGTTTTTTTTTTTTTTTTTTTTTTTTTTTTTTTTTTTGGCCACAAACCCGGCAAACTACTTTGTTTTTAGTACTTTTTAGTGAGTAGTTTGGTTGTATATTTAGCCTTAATTAAGCTATCAGTTTGGACTAGTTAGTTTGAGGTCAGGTGTTGGTTTGTAGTTGGTTATTAAGTCATATTGGTTAACATATTTCCCATAAATTAATGAAAAGTAATATAATTTTTCTTACAGTAGCTTTGGTAGATCTTTAGGCCATACGAATACATTTTAGCTACGTTTTGGCCTGAGAGTGTGTTTGTTGACCGTGAAAACTGAGCTTTTCGGAAACGTTGTCTGTGTGTTGTTGTGTGGACGTAAAACGGAGATATCTAAAATAGGGGTGTAACAGTTCAAATTTCTCACGGTTCGGTTTGTATCACGGTTTAAGGGTCACGGTTTCAGTACGGTTCGTATTTGCTTTGTTCAAAAGAAAAAACAAAAGCAAAATATTTCTGCCAAATCCAAAGAATAATCTATTTGGTTAATGCATTTGGTAAAAACAATCATTGTTTTACAACAGTAGCTATAGTTTAACCATGGCAATTGTAGTGAAATCATAGTAAATCATAATAAACATGGTTACTGTCATGGTTACAATATAGAAACTACAGTATTACTGTTATAAAACCATGGTTAATTTGATCAAAACCATGATTTCTGCTCTGGAAACTATGGTGACAACAGTCATGGTTACTACAATATCCTTAACTAAAAAAAACTACATTTTCTCTAATTAGTAAATCAACATTTTAACTTAAATACCTGCCCTAATACGCTACATGCATCACCATAAGATGCACTTCAAACTCATCTCAGCATATTCAATATTGGTAAACTGTACATCACAATAGAATAACTTTGTTATTAGAATACATGCGAGAAGGGATGTTGTGATAATGCTGCTTCCTCATTCGTGGAAATCCCACATGAACACCCCAAGTGCTTTAGTTGAGTGCCTGCTTAAAAATGGAAGGGAGTTTGTGCAGTTTCGGCTCATCCGTGGCTCTTTCCCTGGGTGATGTCGACGACGTAAGTCATTAATCATGTATCGGTGTATTGCTAAAACGGCATCTTAATGCCATTAATCAAAGCACATTATTGACACTCGTGATAGATTAGAGCCGTGCAAGGAAATGGGAAGAACTTGCATGCACGTTTTAATAAACCCTCATGTGCATTATTGACGTATATTTCCTGTGTACAGCACTAGCGTCGAGTGCAAACAGTGCCTGTTGTGTAAACGTCTATTGACCATCGCTGTTGTAATTGACTGTAAAAAGAAAATGTCCCCTGAAAGGAGAAAGCTGGAGGCTGCTTTATCAACGTTTCGTTTTCTCCATTTGCCATTTGCAGAACTGTGATGTCATCAAGTTGACCCATGTGAAACACAGGTGGAGGGTATCCATTTAGGGGCATTTTGCTGTGCCAACGCTGTAACTGTGTCTGTTTGGCGCTTCGTTTTCTTGACTAAAAGTTGTGCTCCAGATGCGTCATTAAACGTGAGTTTAACGTAATTAACGTTACGTTAACATTAAACGTAATTCTAATCGCCACAAATATTCGTTTTGAATCGTCCCTCCTTTACTTTAAAACAAATTTTCAAAAAATTTATGTTACAGCGAAGCACCTACAATGGAAGTGAACGAGCCACAGCTAGTAGTAACTTTTTGGTCATTAAAATTATATAATTAATTGTCCACTTTTTTTATTAGGTGTCTTTAACGATTATGTACTTAAGCATTAAATACACACTTAAATGTGTCATGCACATAGGTGTTGTTGCATTGTACCGACATTTATAGTAACGGCTTTTCATTACATCTGTAGTTACACTGTTAACCTTTAACACTAAACCTATCCGTACCTTAACATCAGTAGCAGCGAATGTGAATCTTGTGAGAGTTTTGCAGAACAATGTGTAATTACACAATACATGCGTTGTATTGTATGCTTTCTAATGCTAGTACATAGTAGTTTGAGACACCTAATATAAAGTGGGACCACTTTTCTTAATGTAATATCAATGACACTCTTGTATGATAAATGGTGGATGCAGTCGAGAACGTCAAGGCCTCTTAAGGTTGGACCGGCTAGATTCACAGTTTAAAGGGAATACACACACACACACACACACACACACACACACACACACACACACACACACACACACACACACACACACGTTAAACAAGCTACTTTTCAAGCTAGATTATTTTGATGTTGGATCAAAATGTGTCTGTGATCATATCTAATAGTTCAAAGAATAAGGGCTTTGTCATGGGACACCAAAGTGTATTTTGTATTATATTTGAAATCCTCTATCTCGTCCTGAACTGCTCTGCAAACGTTGCTGAGCAACTGCTTGTGGCTTTCGGTCACACGTAATGTTCACATATGAACACTCGAAGGTAATTCAGCTGCACAGACAGGAACTTCCCTCTGACTGATCTGTCCAACAGGAAGCAGAATTTTTTTGCAACAGGAAGTGGTAGCGGTAAAGGCTGCGCTCCCCATTGGCCGATCTGCACACAGGGTGCTGATATTCGACATATTGTTCCTCAGGAAGTTCACAGCTGTAATGGCTATTTTATGGCCATTGTTTATCTCTTGGCTTTGTGTTTGCCTTATGTGTTGGATTTTGGTCTTAAGAGGTAGACAAAGCTATTTTTGGTGGGGCAAGATGTAAGACTAAGTTATGGGACATGCAGAATGTGGAAAAGTGTTCAAATTAGCTTAAGAACCCTTTGTGTTGTTATTACAAGCACATTGGAGGCCAAATAACCGAATTTGACGCAAACGGGGTAAAAACGACATTTCATATAATTTTGGCGCCATTGCCATTTCCAAAGAATTGGGGGGGGTAAGGTTGCCAATGGCGTCCATTGATTGTGATGGTGAGCCTTACATGTGCACACAATTCACATTTTCTTCAGAAAATTAAACTGAATTGATGCCTGTTTTTGCATGAACTACACTTGTTTTAATTATACTACTACTGTGTCAACAATCTCAACATGTACTCTTACGCACTGTCACCAGTTAACCCAATTATCTTTTAATTAGCAAACAATTAAAGAGTCTTCCCTTTGTGTTAATACTGAAGACATCATCTCGGTTGAAGAAGTCTCACTGTTCACTTGAGATGCCGAGAGTGTCTTGGCCTGGTATTTAGACGTGATTGTTCCAAGGCCAAATATAAAAGAAGTGTCTATATTTAAAAGTCATGTGAATATCCCATAGTGTTATGTGTGAGTAATAGGATTCTACTGGCCTTTTCATTAAACTTCACTCAGAAAGGGTCTTTGTGTGTTTGGGACAGTGTATGGATGACTCTGGTTTCATTGGCCATTAAACCAGTTACGTGAATGTGTAGTTTAGACGACATTTATGGATGGAAATCATTTGCAGAATGGCCTGTCTTGTATGTTAAGTGCAAGTTTTAAAATACTTCCTCGTATTCCAGCTTGGGGCTGGGCGAAATGGCCAAAATTGTTATCACGATATTCTTTCAGATTGTTTGATATCGATATTTATCATGATTGTTTTGAATATTTTTACATTTAAAATGAAGTATTTTTATATTTCTTTAGATTTTGATATCCAAGTATGGGGGCATAGAAGCCCTTGTGACACTGGAATGATGCTGTAGGGGGGTTCATGGGTATCCCCTGAATGGAACATATTTGTTTTTTTTGTTTTTTTTCCTTTCCCATTTCCCCCCCCCCCAATTTGTAACACCCAATTCCCAATGCGCTCCAAGTCCTCGTGGTGGCGTAGTGACTCGCCTCAATCGGGGTGACGGAGGATGAATTTCAGTTGCCTCCCCGTCTGAGACGTCAATCCGCGCATCTTATCATGTGACTTGTTGTGAGCGTTACCATGGAGACGTAGCGCGTGTGGAGGCTTCACGCTATTCTCAGCGGCATCCACGCACAACTCACCACACGCCCCACCGAGAGCGAGAACCACATTATAGCGACCACGTGGAGGTTACCCCATGTGACTCTACCCTCCCTAGCAACCGGCCCAATTTGGTTACCCCATGTGACTCTACCCTCCCTAGCAACCGGCCCAATTTGGTTACCCATGTGACTCTACCCTCCCTAGCAACCGGCCCAATTTGATTACCCCATGTGACTCTACCCTCCCTAGCAACCGGCCCAATTTGGTTACCCCATGTGACTCTACCCCCCCTAGCAACTGGGCAAGTTTGGTTGCTATGGAGACCTGACTGGAGTCACACGGCACACCCCGAATTCAATCTCGCGACTCCAGGTGTGATAGCCAACGTCTTTACCATTGAGCGTCCCAGGCGAAATAGACTAGAGATATGTGATTTAATTTTCACAAAATTACAACAGAAATTGATTTGCTTATATTTAAAGGCTTGTAGCATGCTGATTAATAAAGCTAAATTTAGAAGGGAAAAACGTCATGATCTAAAAGGCGCCACGTTAACTTGCATGTCTACACACATGCAGGGAAAAGAGGTAACACGTGTGGAGCAGGACAGGGCAGAAATGATGCGTGTTTGGTGCTAGAGAAAAATACTGAAGACTACAGCGCAGGACAATCAGAGCTGGTGCACACAGCACTGTTGTTTTGTCGCGCTTTTCACTAGAGATGCAACCGTTCTCATGAAGTCTTGCTGTGCGGATGGAATCAACCCGGTGTTCGACGTAGCCTATTCATTAGTAAGGCAGCTAGCATTAGCAAGTTCATCCAATCTGACCAAACTTTTCTACTTGCGTGTTTTGAGCGAAGCTGAGAGAGCGTTTTCAGCTCATTCCTACGGAAGCCGAGCGCCACACTCGCATGGTGGATTGTAGGATTGGCAGTGGTGTGGAGCAAACGCTTTCCTAGCGTTGTGAGCGGATTCGAGCGGATTTCTTCGGTTAGGTTGAATCCCTTTAGAAGTGTGAACACTTAGACTTGCGCTGTTCAAATCAGCCTCAAATGGCAACATTCGTTCAACCAATGGCGTGAGTTTGGGGCAGAAATATGTTTGGTTGACCAATGGTAGACAGGGAGTGTTCAAAAATCTTTAAGAGTTGTCAAGAATTTTTGCATTTGTTTGGTGGTGCTAGTGGTGCCGAAATGAAATACTTCACCTCTAAATATTGCAATACAGACAAACGTTAAAATCTGAATCTGTAACATTTAGAGTCGATTCAAAACTTCTCACTGATCGCACTCATACTTCACTGGGTGTTTTACATCTGGAAGACACATTTTTTACATTGTTTGCTCATCTGCAATACATCTAGAAGACGTTTTCTCCCGGATAAGGCTACGTCTACATTAATCCGGATACATTTGAAAATGGCATTTTAATTTTTGAAAACTTTGCCGTTTTGAATTGTTTTCCAAAAGTTGCACGTCTACACTAAAACGTATGAAAACGCTAAAATCCCCTGACTGCGTATGCGGAAAATCGGCATTCCGTGTACGGGCTAAAACGCAATCGTCCTCATGTTTTGTAGACAAACAGCAATTCCGAAAATACTTAGCATCACAATGGCATTGCTTGCGTCTTTGAGGCACTCGATGGCTTTTTAAAACATTGCAGAAATGGAAGTCCTGCTTATAAATGGTTTGAAATCTTTCTTAGACCACAGACTGTACCATGACACAATGGTTGACATGCAGAAGACATTTTTTGAAGACAAGTCTGCAATTAACCTTAAACGGAACATATTCTTGTCTAAGTTTAGCAGCATTTCTATACAGAATTAGAGCTTGTGGATTGCTTGTAGTAATCTGTGGGGAGCCGTCTGCAAAATAACAACAAAAATAGTCTCCGTCTCTCACCCTTTTGAAGGATTTAGCATGTGTTGCGACAGACAGGGAGATTCTCTTTGTGCCTAGCAGTCAAACAATTTCCTCATACCCGTTGATTGTCACGAGGGATTTAAAAGACAAGTTTGGATCTGACTGCACTAGTGAAATGCTTGTGCACGTCTTACGCTGCCGGTCTTGACATGAATAATGAATGTCAAAATAATTCATGCTTATGTCAAGAAAAGGAACATTTATTTCACTTCTCTTTTTTTTTGCTGTGAATCTGATGTGTTTCGGTGAATTAGTGAGGTCATGTCCCAGAAACTATTTTAAAGCCAGCGAGGGGTGAATTCACTAAACACTTGCGTTTGTTTCGTGCCGACACATTTTGCGTTCCCGGTCAAAAATGACCGTCCCACTACGATTGTTTATAAATCTCTAATATTGCATATATTATCCCAAGATATTGCATTAGATCTTTTCATCAACTTCTTTTAGTAATTATGACAAGTACTCCTTTAAAATAGATAGATTTTTATTGATGGAAGGATTCATTGAACTGAGCTCATGTGGGGGCGCTGGGACACGCCTCAGTTTATATATATATATATAAAATATATGATTATATAACGAGATATCCGTGTGTTGTGTATCGTTGGAAAGGTCTCCGTTTGTACAATCCAATGAGTAAATGTGTTTCACTCGGAGGCCAAACATCAGTGAAATATCACTAGAAACATCATAAATATAATAAACAGGAGTGTCTTATTGTCATTTTGTTCTTATTACTTCCTGAAACATACTTATAACATAGATAATGATGTATCGTAACTTACAGCAGACTATCCCGAATCAAACAAGCCCAAACACAACATCATATAATGAGAAGATCTGGAAATATTCCTCAAAAACTCTGTATGGACAGACAATGCACAAAACGGCGCTCAACACGTGTGTGTGTGTGTGTGTGTGTGTGTGTGTGAGAGAGTGAGTGTGTGTGTGTGTGAGAGAGTGAGTGTGTGTGTGTGTGTGTGAGAGTGTGTGTGTGTGTGTGTGTGTGTGTGAGAGTGAGTGCGTGTGTGTGTGTGTGTGTGTGTGTGTGTGAGAGTGAGTGAGTGCGTGTGAGTGTGTGTGTGAGAGTGCGCGAGAGTGTGCGAGTGAGTGTGTGTGTGTGTGTGTGTCCGATGACTTTGTGCATGCAAACACTTGTCACGTGTGTGTTCATCTAAAGGTTTGTGATGCTCCTGAACATTTCCTATTTCTGTATTTTGTATTCTGATCCATTCATGTCCAGTGGATCAGAATGGATTTTGTTTGATAATGCTAATCAAACAAACAAACAAACAAAAGAAAATTAAATTAGTCATTGTCATTCTTTTCCATGCAAACAAGCTTCTATGTAAATTAGAGTTATTATAGATTGTGCTTCATTCACAAAAACTGTCTGATGCAATTTCACGCAAACTTCCACGAAATCTACACTTAAATATCGTTTCAAACCTTTACGCCGTCATCCAAACGCGACACGAGAACCGTTTTTTTTGAGCCAATAACGTTAATCCTGGTGCGACGTGTTAACATCGATCTTTGAAAAGCTTCCTTACAGTTAGTTCCTGACAAAAGATATTGAATGGCTTTAAAAGACGTTAACCGTTGCGCACGAGTCGACCGAACGACTTTTATGTTGTTTTTATGCCCCTCGTTTTAAAAGCATGACTGATGTATAGAAAAAAAGCTGCATGAAGATTCTTCAAAATTTCTCATTTTGTGCTGGAAGGAAAAAATACCAGCATGCAGAACTTTTGTTGAAATTACACTCTGTGCTTTTTGAAGCGGGTCAAAGGTTCACAGCAGGGAATCTTAATTAGGTTAGCGCCCCTCCCCCTCTCAATCTGCTCCGCTGAAACCAGCGGCCCGGTTTTCCACTGGTGTCTGGCACAATGCCGCGCTCTTTACAATGCACAGAGCCGACTTTCCCAATGGCAGGGCTTTTGTTGCCTGAGCTCGACAAACAGTATTCACATTCAGGGTTCGGGGCTGCCCTGTGCCCCCTGGCTAGGGTTGGCATTAGCCTGCTGAGGTTTCCACACCAAAGGCCCATTAATCACAGGGGCTCGGTGTCACGGGCTGTGCCATTTGTATGCATATGGGCTCTTGCTGCAGATGACTGTCTCTGGAGGTGTGACTCTATAGAGCAGGATGTGCTGATCACAGATGTGTTTTTGTAATATGACTTCACACATTTAGGGTTTGTTTTCACACATGTAACATGTTGTTTGGTTTCAGTGCACTGGAATTATGTGCATTTAAAACGGACTCGATGGCCTTATCAATACAAACTATTTTAATAGCCTTATTTTAAATTAATACATTTTAAATTAATACATTTTAGCAGTAATGCTAATAGTTATAATATATATTTTTACTATGGAAGAAAAACACAAACGCACATTGCTTAACAGAAAGTGTTAATTTGGAGAAACTAATGCATCTTGCTTTAATAAAACAAAGAGTTAAAATTAATTTATGCATTATTTAAATATGCGTAAGCTAATATGAGTATTTTACTATGTAAACAGATGCATGAACATGCACCTTAAAATAAACATGAAAACTTTATTTATAAATATAACCGCATTAAAGAGGTGTCATCGGGGTGTTTCCTTTAAAGAGCTCCGCCTCTGCTTATTCCGCATTGAGACCGCTTTTGTATTTACTTATTTGGTATTTTTACATTATTATTCCCTCATATTTTGATAATTTTTTTTATTGTCTGAAACTAATCGTTCCAGCCCTATATATGTATAATACTAATATACTAACATACATATTTTACTATGAAAAAAACAAACATTTAAAAGAAACAACTAAACATTATTTATTATTTTTTAAATAATTAGAAACAAACATGTCTTCCTTTAATAAAACTAAGACCAAAATAAATATTTATTTTAATTTAAATATGTATAAGCTAAAGGATATTTGACTATGTTAAACAAAAATGCATACATACACACCTTGCTTATAAAAACAATTTTTTTTTTTAAACATTTAGAAATAAATCTTGCTTTAATAGAACGTACAAAAAACAAATAATGTATGTATAATATACTAATATGCAACATGAAAATAACACACACACACACACACACACACACCTTGCTTAAAAGTAACAACAAAGCATTTATATTGAAGTTAAATTTATAGAAACAATTAAAATCTTGTTTTAATAAATCATAAAATCAAATAATTTGTGGTTTATAAATGCAAAATATTTTACTATGTTTGAAAGACACAAACACACACGATGGTTAAAATAGTTACGAGAGAGAGAGAGAGAGAGAGAGAGAGAGAGACGGGGGGAGAGAGAGAGACAGGGGGGAGAGAGACAGGGAGAGAGAGACAGAGAGAGATAGAGAGAGACAGGTTGAGAGAGAGAGAGAGAGAGAGGGGGTGAGAGAGACAGAGAGAGAGATAGAGAGAGACAAGGGGAGAGAGAGAGACGGGGGAGAGAGAGAGACAGAGGGGGGGAGAGAGACACAGAGGGGGTGAGAGAGAGAGAGACAGAGGGGGGGAGAGAGACAGGGAGAGAGAGAGAGATAGAGAGAGACAGGGGGAGAGAGACAGGGGGAGAGAGAGAGACAAGGAGAGAGAGACACGGAGAGAGAGAGGGGAGAGAGACACGGGGGGAGAGAGACGGGGGGGAGAGAGACAGGGCTGCAGTTTAAGCCCCGCCCTCTTCAACATTTACATCAACCAATTGGCTAATATACTAGAACAATCTCCCATTCAAGGTCTCACTTTACATGACACAGAAATAAAGTGTCTCCTCTACGCAGATGACCTGGTTCTCTTGTCGCCCACTAAAGAGGGGCTGCAGGACAGCCTGAATCTGCTGGCGGGATACTGTCAGTCCTGGGCCCTGACAGTCAACCACCAAAAAACTAAAGTCATGATTTTCCAGAAATGTTCCAGATCTCAGGGACTAACACACACATTCACACTCTCACACAGAACCATTGAAACCACAAAAACATACAATTATCTCGGCTTGAAACTCACTCCAGTGGGAAACTTTACTTTGGCTGTGAATGAACTCAAAAAGAAAGCTCAAAGGGCTTTAATGCCATTAAAAGATCAATTCAAATTGATATTCCAATTCAAATTTGGCTCAAACTTTTCAAATCAATAATGGAACCAATCGCATTATATGGCAGTGAAGTTTGGGGTCCACTTGTAAAATTTGACTTTATAAATTGGGAAAAACATCCCATTGAAACTCTACATTCAGAATTTTGCAAAAGAATACTCAAAGTTCAAAGAAAAACACCAAACAACGGATGCAGGGCAGAATTAGGCCAATACCCTCTCCTTTTAAACATCCAAAAAAGAGCCATCAAATTCTGGAAGCATCTAAAGACAAGTGACCCCAACACATCCCATTATAAAGCCCTAAAACACCAAGAGCTGAGCGGGGTGAAGAGTCCCCTATGCCAGCTTGTCCTGAGACTGACTGAAGTCACACCTGAGGAGATCAGACGACCTCAGGACAAACTCACAATCATTCGGATCAACCAAATTATAAACACAGAAAAAGACAAATACATCACCAATTGGACAAACACCATTAAAACTCAACACAAACTGGAATGTTATTCGGCACTAAATCGAGAGTACACGGTGGCAAACTATCTGACCACAGTGACTGACAGAAAATTAAGAAAAGCACTGACGATGTACAGACTCAGCGAGCACAGTCTGGCCGTAGAGACGGGCCGCCGCAGACAGACATGGCTGCCCCGCGAGGACAGACTGTGCTCCCAATGCATCCTGGGAGTGATTGAGACAGAACTGCACTTCCTCACAGAATGCCCAAAATACCAACCAATTAGAAACAAATATTACCCCAAAATTAACAACATATGTCCAGATTTCACTGACTGCACCCCGACACAAAAAATGTGTTTTATTCTGGGGGAAAAAGAGGAATGTGCAAATATAGCTGCAAGATTTGTAGTATCCTGTAGAAACCTGCGGGACAACCAGAACTCAACCAATAACAACACATGATGTATCGATGACCCCTGACCCCAATCCCCCCCCCCCCCCCCCCCCGTTACTGACCCCATATGTTGCATTAATGCTATTTATTTATATTTATTATTGTTGTCATGTCTTAGTTTAGTTCCTGTTTTGTTTTGTATGTAATTGCTTTGGCAATACAAAATGTCCTTGTCATGCCAATAAAGCTCGTTAAATTGAAAAATTGAATTGAGAGAGAGAGACGGGTGAGAGAGACACGGAGAGAGAGACAGGGAGAGAGAGGGGGGAGAGAGACACAGAGGGGGGGAGAGAGAGGGGGGGGGAGTTTAAAAAGTTAAAAACTTAATAATTAAACTACATACAATTATTTGATGTATCCTGTCTTTTACTCTTGACAGGCATTTGGCAACGCAAAGACCGCCCATAACAACAACTCCAGCCGTTTCGGAAAGTTCATCCAGGTGAATTATCTGGACAGTGGGGTCGTTCGAGGGTGAGTATATGCATTTGAGTTTCCTTTCATTTATGGCCCAACAAGTGTCACATTTGTACAGATCTTGCAGCGGGGGGAATCCTTCACTTTTCAGTAAGTGACCCCCTTTGAACATTCATCAATGTCTGTGAAGCTCCTCAGCTGTCACTCTATTAACACACATCAGTTGTGTCATTTCCTGTATAAACGGAAGTCAGGAATGAAGTGACATGTTTTCTCGCCCAGTAAAGCTGTAGATTAGATCAACGTAGAAGTAGAACAACATGCATTGTTTTTAAGCTGTGGTCACAGTCTAAAAGCTAAACTCCCCATATTTAATTTGCAACCACTTTTTTGGCGGCTTTCCACTCACATGATCAGTGTAATATTTATTTAAGCTTTTAGCCAACGGGTTCCCTGTAGGTTCAGCCCTGACACAGGAAAGAAACATGATAACATTCACACTTAATCATTACATTATACATTTTTTAAGATTTTAAGATTGTGAGTCTCATGAAAACATGTCCAGGTCATATTTCACCACAAAAATACAACTTTAACAAAATACACATTTAAAAAACATTTCACTACCGTAAAGTGAAAATATCTCATTACTGTAAAGCTTTTTGTAATTGACGATATTCTTAATGATTATTCTCTAATATTTTTTGGGTGTTGCATTGTGCCATTTTCATGCAAATAAAGTTCATGTTCCTTTAATTATCATTACTGTAATGTAAACAAAATGGTATTACTGTAAACCAATGGGACGGTTTACTTTTGAGGTTTTTTTTTGGTTTTTGTTTTGATATTCTTAACCCCCTGTCACCCGAGCGTGACTGTTGCATTTTCCATTTCCCTTTTTGATTTGTAACATTGTAAACAAGAAAACTGTCCTCATATGTGGACAGCAGGACTAAGTTGTGACATTTTAATTTAATATCAAGCTGTAGAAAGTCATTTTTTTTCCCTTCAAATTGTAAATGATGTTTTCAGGAGTGTTAATTATTCATGCTTTTGATACGTGACAGACATCACAATAGAAATTAGCATTATTAATTCTGATTCAAAGTAATGTCCAGCATCATCCAATCACGGCCAACCATGTTAAAATAAAATGATACTTTATAAATTCTGAATGTTGGTGTTCTGGGTATCTCAGCGAATATTGCCGCTGACTATCACACCTGGAGTCGTGAGTTTGAATCCAGGGTGTGCCGAGTGACTCCGGTCAGGTCTCCTTAGCAACCAAATTGTCCCGGTTGCTAGGGAGGGTAGAGTCACATGGGGTAACCAAATTGTCCCGGTTGCTAGGGAGGGTAGAGTCACATGGGGTAACCAAATTGGCCTGGTTGCTAGGGAGGGCAGAGTCACATGGGGTAACCAAATTGGCCCGGTTGCTAGGGAGGGTAGAGTCACATGGGGTAACCAAATTGTCCCGGTTGCTAGGGAGGGTAGAGTCACATGGGGTAACCAAATTGTCCCGGTTGCTAGGGAGGGCAGAGTCACATGGGGTAACCAAATTGGCCCGGTTGCTAGGGAGGGTAGAGTCACATGGGGTAACCAAATTGTCCCGGTTGCTAGGGAGGGTAGAGTCACATGGGGTAACCAAATTGTCCCGGTTGCTAGGGAGGGCAGAGTCACATGGGGTAACCAAATTGGCCCGGTTGCTAGGGAGGGTAGAGTCACATGGGGTAACCAAATTGTCCCGGTTGCTAGGGAGGGTAGAGTCACATGGGGTAACCAAATTGGCCCGGTTGCTAGGGAGGGTAGAGTCACATGGGGTAACCTCCTCGTGGTGGTGATTAGTGGTTCTCTCAATGGGGCGTGTGGTGAATTGTGTGTGGATCGTGTAGAGTAGCATGAGTCTCCACATGCTGTGAGTCTCCGCGGTGTCATGCACAACGAGTCACGTGATCAGATGCGCCGATTGACGGTCTCAGAAGCGGAGGCAACTGATATTCATCGTCCCATGTCTGTCAAACTTGTTGAGTGATCCAAACATCATCTGCAGCCTGAAACTGAACGTTTAGGAGTGAACGCACTTAACTGCATAGAGCGCTATAGGATGCTCCCTTGCTCCCTATTTAGTGCATGACTTAACCTCCAGTGTGCTGTCTGTCTGCACTGGTCTCAGAACAGTTATAGGAGAGCTATAGGATGCTCCCTTGCTCCCTATTTAGTGCATTACTTAACCTCAAGTGTGCTGTCTGTCTGCACTGGTCTCAGAACAGTTATAGGAGAGCTATAGGATGCTCCCTTGCTCCCTATTTAGTGCATTACTTAACCTCCAGTGTGCTGTCTGTCTGCACTGGTCTCAGAACAGTTATAGGAGAGCTATAGGATACTCCCTTGCTCCCTATTTAGTGAATGACTTAACCTCAAGTGTGCTGTCTGTCTGCACTGGTCTCAGAACAGTTATAGGAGAGATATAGGATGCTCCTTTGCTCCCTATTTAGTGCATTACTTAACCTCCAGTGTGCTGTCTGTCTGCACTGGTCTCAGAACAGTTATAGGAGAGATATAGGATGCTCCCTTGCTCCCTATTTAGTGCATGACTTAACCTGCAGTGTGCTGTCTGTCTGCACTGGTCTCAGAACAGTTCGAAATACACCTTTTTCAGCTTTTGGATGAACCCATTGATTCTCAATGTGAAAATGGACAGTAAATTTATGATAATGCATTTACCGGATTGCACAGAGATGATCAAATAAAATATAACGAAATGTTTGTTAACATGAGGGGAAATTGTCCCAATATACATGTAAGTGAACATCATGTTTATCAGCGCGCTGACGCGCATAAAACGAACATGTTCAAACAAATCTAGAGATGCTACTCTTTACAACCAAATAGGTTGCAATCAAAAACGCAAAGTTTTCTTTTTTTGACTCTGTGCCCTTAGAAGCACTTTGCGGAAATTGCCGTGACGCTGTTGTGTCGTGATTCGGTGTAACCCTTAAATGACAGTCTAGAGCATTGTGAATACTATTCAGCTGGATTTAAATCGTTTAAATGATGCGTTACGTACGTATAGCAAAGTCAAAATGCAGCGTCCACGCATGTGGACAGACGCGGGGTCGCACGAGGTTAATAGTAATTCTTACTGTAATATTGTATTTTTAAATCCAAGTGAGTTAATGGCACATTAAAATGCAACTTACAGTATGCTGCATTAGTAATAAATAGTTTTGCAATTTAAATACAATTTATTCACATTTGGATTACGGAAATAAAGCATTTGCTCAATTCTCATGAACCTAAAAGTGAGTAAAATATAATTTCTTGTGTTTGCTGTTGATTTGGTATGACGTGTCATATTCAAAGTGCTTTGTTAAGAGTCAACAATAGAGTCAGTGGTGACTAGTGCTTGTGTTCCTCTCTAAACAAATAACATTTAAGTGTGTCATACGGTTGAGCGAGGCCAATAAATAACTGATTTAAGAGTCAGTCTTGTGTGTTACACTCCATTGGATGCTGGTTATTAAATGGACACTAGACTCTTGCTAATGGTCTCGATGTTAAGACGTCGGTGGTGTCATTTCGTTATGCTCAGAGCAGGTTATTAGAGTTGCTCTTTAAAAGCGTTTAAAACTGAAGGTTTGTTTACGAAGCTACTTCAATTGTTGACAATATTCCTGCAATTACTTGCATTAGTTTTTGAGCATTACATCCGATACACAGAGAAACAGCTGCCTAGCATTGCGAGCCACTACCTTCTTGACGCTCTTTGTCATACTGAGAGCATTGTTGAGGCCATCTGTCTCGAATGACCCTTTGATTGACACTTGAGCTCTTTGGAGTTCAGAGTTATGACAAAGACCTCCCAGTGTCTGACGCTTTCACACTTCTATCTCGTCTTTCAGAGCTGTGGTGGAGAAATATCTCTTGGAGAAGTCTCGCTTGGTATCCAGAGAGAAGAACGAGAGGTAAACGCTTGAGAAAGTGGATCAATGAACTTGAAGAAACTGAAAAAGACAAGATATTAATCATCAGTATCTGTGTGTCTATCAGTACATCTGTTTTACACACGTAAACGGTTCTGCATCACTAACTGCACTATTATCAGCTCATTGTATGAGCCATTTAAGATAATCTGATAGCAGAACTGGAAAAACAGATATGGGCACCTCCTGTAATGCACTTAATACAAGCAGCTATACGAGTCAGTTCACACATGCGAACAATAGCCTGACTGGCCTTTCCTCCTCGTACAGGAACTATCATGTGTTTTACTACCTGCTGGTGGGCGCGTCAGAAGAGGAGCAGAGAGAATTCAAACTCCTACAGCCTGAACAATACTTCTACCTCAAGCAGGTGAACACCTCAGTCTTCAGAAAGTCCTTGATTTTCCCGCATCATTAGTGGTGCTTTCTAAAGCAGCTATCATAATTTCCTTAGCAACTGCACAGAAACATCCTGTCTCCCACCCACAACATTAGCATTGTTGTGGCTAGTTCTTCAAGGGCAAGCGACATTACAAGTGCACTTTGATTTTTGATCACTCGCATTCAGTTCAAGATGAAATGTTTTTACGAGAAATGTGACACCAAAAATGTTGATGTAGACATGGCGCTTATTAATAGGTTTTTGCCATTTCTTAAAAAAAGCATGTCAATTGCAATAGTTTAAATATATGTGTGTATATATATCTCTCTGCTTGCAGCAAAACTTTACAATAGAAGATGTGGATGACTTACGGCACGACTTTGAGCGACTGCAGCAGGCCATGGAGATGGTCGGCTTCCTACCGGCCACCAAGAGACAGTTAGTAGATTTGTCAAATAACCTGAACCGTGTGTTCAACGGTCTCCATGATCTGTTCAAAATGAGGTAAAATAAGTCTCTGAGATGTTACATTTGTTGTTATGTTTCTTGTAGGATATTCTCTGTCCTGTCAGCCATCTTGTATCTGGGTAACGTGACGTACAGTCAGAAGTCAACAGGCAGAGAAGAAGGTCTGGACGTGGGACCTCCAGAGGTTCTTTCCACCCTTTCAGACCTTCTAAAGGTAAATACAATCACAAGTGGCAGGGGTATGACCAAAATCTTATATCACGCTACGAACCTGCTCTGAATAATGTAAATCAGTCCTGATCACTGATATAGTTGCATATATATATCTCTACCGAGTGACTCATTTCTAATGTCGCACAATGCGATCCAGGGCTATTGTACTTGTTTTGATCATATGTTGTGACTTGTGCATGTTATTTCCTTTTGTTTTATCTCAGGTTAAAGAGGAGATGTTGGTGGAAGCTCTCACCAAGAGGAAAACGGTGACCGTCAACGACAAACTTATTCTGCCCTACAGTCACAGTGAGGTAAGAACATCCGTTTTGATTCGCCGCTATCTCTACATGTTTTATCGAAACTTTCCGTTTTTTTTTATTTTTTATTTTTTTGTGGCTAACTCGCTGACTTTTCCTTTAGGCGATCACAGCACGAGACTCCATGGCGAAGTCGCTCTACAGTGCCCTGTTCGACTGGATTGTCCTTCGAATCAATCACGCATTGCTTAATAAGAAAGACATGGAGGAGTCTGTTGTGGTAAGACACGCTTTGCAGCACAAGGTTGGAGAAGAGATTTAGAAGCATGTTGTTTGTTTTTTGAGCTGTCCACAAAACTATTTGTAATATGAAAACTGTACATATAGTCATGTAGGAATGAGCTTCTTTATCAAATGAGCGCACACGAACAACACCACAATGGTGTAATTGCCATTGTGAATTTTTCTTATAGTACTCACTTAGAAGGTTAATAGGGCGATAGGCTTATGCGACAAACATGTTTTTTTACATTATTCTCTGTAGCAACGCTAAAAAAGTCTCTGTTAAATTCTTTTAAAATTCTCTGCATTATTTCAGTGTTTGTCTATTGGTGTGCTTGATATCTTCGGCTTCGAAGACTTCGAGACCAACAGCTTTGAGCAGTTCTGCATCAACTACGCTAACGAGCAGCTTCAGTATTACTTTAACCAGCACATCTTTAAACTTGAACAGGTCAGTGAGCTCTTCAAATATCTTCCTAAACTCTTTTCCTGTGGTCATTTGAATTATTTATGGTCCATTTGACCTGTAGGAGGAGTATCAGCTAGAAGGCATCACCTGGCACAACATTGACTACACCGATAATGTTGGGTGTATTCACCTGGTCAGCAAGAAACCCACTGGACTCCTGTATTTACTTGATGAGGAGAGCAAGTAAGACCACTTTCAGAACAACCTCACTTCATTTACCTTACAGTAAATTTGTCATTTGTGTTGACATATTCTTTTTCTTTGGAGTTTTCCACACGCCACTGATAAAACCTTGCTGGCAAAGTTCAAACAGCAGCATCAGCAGAACTCGTACTTTGTGGCGACTCCAGTGATGGAACCAGCCTTCGTTATCCGCCACTTCGCTGGGAAGGTCAAGTACCAGATTAAGGTAACGGCACTTGCACAACAGCGCTAAAATTATTTTACAATTCTGTTTTGATGACACATAAATGACACTCCGCTTCAAGGGCCAAATTGTTGCTTGTAAACATATAGGACTTCCGTGAGAAGAACACGGATCACATGCGGCCGGATATCGTGGCCTTATTGCGCAGCAGTGACCGAGCATACGTCCGCCAGTTGATCGGAATGGATCCTGTGGCGATGTTTCGTTGGGGAATTCTTCGTGCCTCCGTCCGTGCCCTGGCTGCCTTCAACGAAGCAGGACGCCGCTGGGCAGCCAAGACTGCTGGTAAGCCATGGAGCGTTTTTAAGGATCTTTCAAGATTAGCTTGAGATTGGTCCAATACTTCTGGATTTTAAGTCGAAATCAGCAGGTGTTAATTATAGCATACATGTGAGGAAGCTCCCCATTGATGCAAACAGTCATATTTAGAAGTATTTTAAGATGATTAAATTAAGAAGGGATATAAAAACAAGTGAATAACCATTTTTTGCAAGATGTCCTGGGTAGAGTTTAGGCTGGGCAACACCCAACACCCCCCACCCCCCTAATCAGAGGAACCAACGTAACTAAACTGCAATTGTTTTAAAGAGATACAAAATGCAAGAAGTAATCAATACGAAATTATCAATTCCTGTTTTCTACACCATTTTCTCTAAATAAACCAATTATTTGCCAACTCTTGCATTGATTTGCTACTGAAGTTTGTCTTAACGCTGAGTGGATTGTGTCGTAGCATGTCGAAATAAAGCTTTTACCACTGTGTTGTCGATGTAAATGTATGTACAGGTGTGGTGAGACCAAACTCCAGAGTACCACTCGGGGAGCTGCAGAGAGCAAATGTGCCTATTGAGAGGATGTACCGGTAAGATCTTAACACAGACTGCTCTACATATTGGAGAGAAAGAGAGAAGGAAGTGTTGTGAGGAACTTGATCTCTTGCTGTCCTTTCATTGCCTTTGTGTCGCAGGTGATCATGTGACCATGCTCTCTCCACAACAGGCACATTGCAGGACGGTTCTTGAAGTAATCGCAAACACTCGAGCCAATTATGACTTGAATTTTTACTAGGGCTGTCAATTTAACACGTTATTTCTGTACAATCAATTATAAAAAGGCCATTAAAGATTTGAATCATTACAGTAATCATGACACGTACGTATATGCCGTAATAATGAATTTTAATAACGTTGGCGTGATTCTTGCTTGAACTACCATCTAAATGCTAAGCACATTTTTGCGAATTGCTATTACAAGCAACGCACCTAGCCAATCCACACTATACAAACTTCAATTTTTATGCGTTTTTTTATACGCTGGTTGGAGCATGTTGAACTACTTTTAACTTGATTGACAAACTTGATGGCAAAATGTATGTTCATGTTCAATGATATCGAATTAAACAATATATTGACTTCTAAAGCCACTCTGTGCTGTTTGTTGAATAATTTACTCATCTTCCACAATGATGTAATGTCTTTTTATGATGTTAATTTGGGGTCAGCGAGTGTTAATATATGCAAATACATTTGGTGAATCATATGTAATTCGATTGACATTTATAATTGATTGACAGCCCTAGTTTTTACACACAACTTCTACTGCAGTTTGGTTATTGGACCCTGTTGGTCAAGGTTGGCAAAGATGAGTATTCCTGCAATGTCCCTATGCTTTTCCTCAGGTGTTTGTTAATGGGATATTTTACCCAAAAGCTAAAGGAAATGTTTAACTGAATGTCAGCATAAGTCACCATTCACTATAATTTCATATTTCCTCCATATAATGGTAAGGAGTTTCCTTTTGTGTTCCACGGAAGAAAGTCATACCGAAAAAGCTTGAGGTTGAGGAAATGATAAACAACATTTTAGTTTTTGGGTGAACTATTCCTTTTAAGGGTTTCCCTCAGTTTCTGATCTGTGATCAGTTTCACCAAAGATTAGTAATATGGTTAATGAAGCTGGTCATAGATGAGCATCTGCTGGTGGCGTTCGCCCTCGAGTGACTGTGTATGTGTGGTGTTTATTCTCTACAGCCTTGCTCCTATTCTTGATTTCTCCTTTGATCACTCAGAGGAGCGCCCTCTAGAGGCTTTTGAGGACATCTTTGCTAGTTATGAGAGTAAGAAGTAAGTGGACTTGAGTGGAACATTGAGGTCAGACAGGGAGAGCTTGGCAGCTCGGGGAGGCTGGATTTCTGGTATTCTGAGCAAACTCAAATACCACATTCAAAGGGTTCACAAAATCCAAAAGCGAGCAGTGTGAGCCATTCTTTCTTTATGCGATCAAAGGGAAAGCCAGAGTTTGCATTAACCTGTTTTGGGAGCTTTTTAGGTTTATTAAGTCTGAGTGCTTCTGAGTGAGAAGAAAACTATATAAAGTGTCCTTTAAAGACTTTTATTATAGATGCAGGTTCCCTTCCTGATTTAAGAAAGCACTATTAGCATTGCGTACCCAGCCTCCACTGAGAGTCCAACTTGTTTGACCTCCTGTAGTTCTGAGCTGGACGGTAAGTGAACCAGTGCATGAATTCAGGCCTTCACAGAGTGACATCTCCACCCCCGTTTAACACGCCGTCAGGTCCAAACTAGAGTAACGCCAGCATGAAGTCACCACTGAAGCTTAATTTCCTTCAGTGCATGTGCACTGCACTCACACAATGACACAAGTGTACAAAGAGCATTTTCATTTGAAGTTTAAACAAATAGTTCACCCAAAAATTACATTTCTGAAAGTCATTTAAGACTTCTACAACATAACACAAAAAAAATTGTAATATTGTTTTCTTTTCCGTGCTCTTGCCCATCCAATTATAATGAACAGGGACTGAAATTTTCAAGCTTGTACGAAGGAACAAGGATCATAAAATTGGTCCATACATCTGGTACTCCAGAAGTCATTTCGGAAACCGACCAAACTTTCGTCCTGAGTTGAACTAGAGAACCGCGTCAGACCAATTTGTGAAAAAATCTTTCAGACCTGTTTTTGGAACCGGATCTACCCGTAAATTGGGCATTGGGCTTCTTCTGTAAATGCATGGGCAAGAGCATGGAAAACAATCTTTAAAATTCTTTCTTTTGTAAAAAAATAAATAAATAAGGCATACAGATTTGGTACGCCATCAAGGTTAACAGAGTTTCCATTTTTGGGTGAACTATCCTTTTACCCATCCTTTTTTTGTACACACAAGATGGAGGGTGTTTGCTTTTCCCAATGTCTAATGACAACATTTTGGTGTTGGGTTCCTGTCCTTTTCCTTCTCCACCCCTCTTACCTCACTTCCTCTGTTTCCCACTCTCACTCTCCCACAATGCACCTCTACTCCGGGCTCAATCAGGGACATGCATGCCCAAATCATCAACTCCATTAAGGACTTGCAGCTGGATGGGGAAGATCCACGCAAGCTGCTGCAGTCCTGGGGTCGCCTTCGGTTCCCGCGCCACGCCCTCCAGTGAGTTTGAATGCCAACTTTCCACTGGCCCAGAATCGATGCGTCCACTTCGCCAACCCTTGATGCCTTGACATCAGTTGGCATCAAAACCAATGCTTGAGACTCTTTACTCAGCTTAGTTCCTTGGAAAAACATTCCCTGCTCCTGAACTTTAACCAAATTTGAAGTGTTACTTGTCGGCTAGCCATGATTTACTGCATTACCCCAACTGCCCTAACCCTGCTTTTAATAAAAACTCATCTAACAAGTACGCCAATTATTTTTAGATGGCTCCCTGTAGCTTCTAGCAGTGCATGTTGAAGGAATGGCGAGTTTATGAGCTGAAAACAATGTGATCTTCATTAGCGAGCTAGCTCGGAATATTGTCCACATGCTAACATGAGCTGCATGAGCTTAATGGTTCCTGAGACCCACCAGTCTTTAATGTTTTATGAGGTGTGGAAAGCTGCAAAATAATTGCTTAAATAGACTACAGACATCAAATCCATTTAAATTACAAGACTGGTCCTCTATAGTAGCCAGACTATATATATGCGTTCCTCCCTCTCTTGCCGTTCCCATCTCCTCCGAATCCATTTTCACCTCTATTTAACCCATTTTTGCAACGTTGAACGTTTGGAGGCATTCATTGACCAAAAAGTCTTTCAGACACTGCTTTCATAAATCCAATGCTTTTGGAAATCCAATTGACTCTTTCCGCATCTTCAAAGCCCATCTTGCACATTCCTACTCGTCAAATGCTCTGTCAGAGCTTTCTCTAGTGTAGGTGCCCTTACTTGCATCCCACCAGCCAGTGCATGACTCAATATACTAACACGCCACATCCCTCCTTTTCTTATTTCAACAACCCATCAACGGTCTCACTCCTTTTCTCCCTACAGGAAAAACAAGATCCCCAAGAGCAAGCAGCTCATTCCCAAGGTAATGAATGGTGCCTATGGAATGTATTTATCAGAAATTACATGATTATCGAAGATATTTATCATCTAGTGGGACAGTGAGTTTTAGTATGCACGACACATCAGTGCACCTCATTCCAAAGAAAACAAATGTTTGTCTTCATTGGCATTGACCAAATTGTAATAACTTGCTCATAACTTGACATCACATTGGTTGCATGCATTAAATGCATTGTATTTCTGGACAGCACCTTTAACTTGTTAACATTTGCACCACAGCTTTTCCCCATTTGTGAAAGTGTAAAGTATAGCCATGATTGTTTATGACTTTCCGTTACATGTGCTGTACTGAGTAAATGTTTTGAAGACTCATCTGCTGAAGCTCAGGCTGGAATAAGATTTTCCATGTTGTAATCTATCCAAGGCTTTCAGAAGCCAAAAGAAAGAATGTATGTGTGAGAGACTCATAGTCTCCGTTCTTGTGTGCTTTTTGGGGCAGAACTTGTTGGACTCTTGTTCGCTGAAGTTCGTAGTAGGCCTCCTGGACCGCACGACCAAGTCTCTGCTGCATCTACACAAGAAGAAACGTCCTCCCAGCATCAGTGCCCAGTTTCAAGTAAAAATACAACCAGAATTTGATTAAGCCTGGCTGTTCATGTCAAGTTTGGTTGGTCAGCTTCAAAAACAAAAGCTGTGTTCCAAAACCTAGTGAGATGACTATATAGCCAGCATGTTAAGTCATCATAGGTGCGCACTTGACAAAAAGGTTGTTTGAAAATGTAGCCTACTCGATGATGATGCTGCTTACTTTGGTTCCACCAAATTCTAAGGCAGTATCCTTCACGTAGGACGCAAGCCCATAATGCATTGGGGCAAGCGTAATGAACAAATACTTTAAAACTGTGTTGATTTGAGTCTGCTGTGCATTTCTCGTGAGGAGCGCAATTTGTAGGAGTTACTGCCAATGTAGAGCGTTCCAAATCAGTTACCAATGAGGTTCCTTTTCAGTTTGCATGCTGCCTTAGAAGGCAGCCATCTTTGTAGACATCAAGGCAGCTCACTAGGTTTTGGAACAGCTTAAAATGCTAAGAATATTAAAGACTCAAATGGGTGTAGTGGGTAGAAGGCATCACGTGACGTTCTCTGCTGGTGATCAGATGATCCCTATGATCCCTCTCTATCTTGTAGGCGTCTCTAAGTAAACTGCTGGAGACACTGGGGAAGGCCGAACCGTTCTTCATCCGATGCCTCCGCTCCAATGCTGAGAAGGTACAAAACCATGTCCTCATCCTTTTCACACTTGCCTGCCATTAAAATGTTATTTATCCCTAACGCTGTCTCGCATGAGAATGTAGAAATTCTTCAACTAAATTTTACAGTGAAATGTTTTGGAGACGTGTGCTGTTTTAAGTTGTTGTTCAAGCCAGATATCTTCCTTTGTGTTTTTGAAATTCAGAAGGAAATGTGTTTCGATGAGGCGCTCATTGTGCAACAGCTGCAGTACACAGGCATGTTGGAAACGGTGCGCATCAGGAGATCAGGCTATGGAGCCAAATACACCTTTCAGGTACATTGTTATGACCAATCCAGAGATTTACTCCATTGGTTGATGTTAATAAATTTATAGCTGGAATGGAGTTTAACGTTAATGTTTAACGACTTACAATTTATTTTCCTAGCGGACGATAAAGCGACAAGTCATATCTAAAGACTTGGCTAAAGGTGGCTGTTTTGATTTGGGTCTATAAGCAACCCCCCGTAAACACCGCATAGCAACATTCCCACAACACATTAGCATTGTCACGGCCAGTTTTGAATGGACAAGCACCACTGAACAAATCTCTTTTTCTGTATGATAGGAGTTTATTGAGCAGTTCCGTGTGTTGCTGCCAAAGAATGCTACATCCCTGGAGGACATTTCATCTCTGTTACACAAGCTCGGCTTTGACAACACTACCTACCAGATTGGAAAAACCAAGGTCTGATTTCTCTTCTTCGCACCCCCAAAGTCTTTAATTGACAATATCTGATGTTGCCTCTTGACACGCTCATCTGCTTCAAATGTCTTTATCTGCAGGTGTATCTGAAAGAACTTGAAAGGCAAAAGCTTCAAGACATCCTGCACAAAGATGTCATGCACAAAATAATTTTCTTGCAGCGCTGGTTCCGAGCTAAAATTGAGAGGTTGGATTTCATTAGAATGAGAGAAGCAGCCATCTTGATTCAGGTATATCAGAAACTTTAATGCCTCATGGTTGGGAAATGTTAAAGGTTTTTTAGCATTTGTGTGACTTGTCTCTATAGTGTTAAATGCATATGTACTTGTGTGAGACATTTGATTGACCTTGTCTACAGCGCTCGTGGCACAGGTACCGCAGGGAGAAGTTCTACCAAGCGGCAGTTGTTATCCAGGCAGCATGGAGAGGCTCCAAACAGAGAGCTGAATATAGAAATGCACGAGCCTCCGTCACAAAGATACAGGCACTTACAAGAGGCCAATCAGCTCGTAAACGGTAGGCCCTTAAACAAATTAAGTCAACATGAAATCTAATTTGACACTATATCTTTAATTAATGTTCCTGTCTTATGGTGCGTTCACACACAACGTGAAGCGAGCGTTTCGTGTGGCGCGATTACATACAAAGTCAATGCAAAGATATGAATAGACGTGAATGAAGCGACTCGAGCACGCAAAATTGCTTAATTCGTGAAAAATAAACATGACGCGTCGTCTCGAAAGCCTATCTGCATTGAGATTGTCCGGATGTCACTGACGTTCTGACGTAGTAGCAGAAGAAATCTGGAAAAATGGATGAAAAAAAATGGTCGTAGCGGTGTGTGGACACCCGGAATTGTATGACACAACGTCATACATGTACAGAGACCAGACGAATAAATGCATCGCTTGGAGGAAAGTGAGCGAGGAAGTTGGACAACCTGGTAAGTTCTGGAAATATGCGCGTCTACTTGATTCCAGCTATTACTTTACTATGAACCAAGTCGTAGAAGCCCCGCTTCCTGTCCTTTTCCGGAAGTGAAGGGGGATACTCGCGGGTTCGCGTTACTCGTGCAAACGCGAGTTTAGCGGTCAAACTCGCCCGAGCAATGCGAGGTGAACATTTTCTTCGTGTTGTGTGTGAACGCACCATTATTCTGCATAATTCATCACTGCACATTATTCCAAAGAAACAAATGCTTTAATATTAGTGTAATTGTTCATCAGAATGTAAAACTTTTTGGTTGACATCACCTTGGCCTTGTAGGCTTTTGGGTAACATTAAAAAGACATTGTTTTAGTACAATAGGGCTGCGCAGGCTAACCGGTAATGTTTTGTTCAGTTAAAATACATCATATTAGAGATGTGAAATTGTTTGCAAATGTATTTTCAAGTTTCTGTAGCTGTTTTTAAGAGCCAACCATCAGTGAGTTTTGAATTTGGTCCTGCTAGGTACCACTTCCTGAAGGAAGATAAGAGGCAGAAGGAGGAAGAGGAAGCTCGACAGAGGAAAGAGGAGGAAGAGGCCGCAATGCGCGCCAAGGAAGCTGAAGAGGCAGCAAGACGAGCGAAAGAAGCCGAAGAGGAAGCCAGACGACTCAAAGAGGTAGAGGAAACAGCTAGAAGACAGAGAGAAAAGGCTGAGCGGCACGCTGCAGAGAAGCAAGAGAAGATGGCACTACAACAACCAGCAGTACTGGGCAAGAAGCCTGACAATGGGACTTCAGTGCTAGAGCACCAAGATAAGACTCCAGTGGATGTTGAGTTTGAAGATAAGGCCAGAGCCCGTGTCCAGGTCTCAAAAGAGCAAAAAGATTTGGATAAGATTCCTCAAGTTGAGGCTGGCCCTCATCCTGAGATAAAGGAACACCAGAAGCAATATGACAACGAATCTTCTCCACAACCCAAAGAGGAAGTTACACAAGCTAAAGGGAACCAAACCAGACCACCTCCACTCTCCAAAATCCAATCATCCAGTCAAGAAAAACGCGAGCTGAGGAGGCAACGTGGCCTAGAGCACAGCCAACGAGAGAGCCAACGGGCGGCTTCGGTGGCTAAAGATGATACTTCCTTCAAGAGCAAAACTCTTGAGAGTCCTGGTAAAGCAGAGAGCAAGTTGAAGGTGCGGGCCGACATCAAAGAGTTGGATCAATACACATTTGTCGCTTGGAAAGGGGAGAAAGTGAAGAAGGACACCAAAGATGTCCCACCAGGACATGTTCGGCCCTCAACCTTACCCTTGGATATACCTTCTTCTGGACCTGGAAGAAATGGCTACAGCGACCCAGCCATCATTGACCAAAGCAAACCTTCTCATGCCAATGAAGAGTCCAATTGGAGGAAAGAACCTTTTAGAAGCAACACTCAGCCTGAGAACCTTATAGCAGGACCACACAGTCTAGAGGACAAAGGCATCAAATCTCTCCAGTATGACCTTCTATATTGTCCTACCATACATTCTTCTTCTCTGTGCTTTCCTTCAAAACTCTAATACTTCGTTCCCTTCTGCTTTTCCCAATGTTCTCCAGGGATCGAGGGATCTCTATGTCGCTAGATGATGTGTCCAGAATAGGTGCAGCATCACAGGTAACACTTCAACTTGTTAACGCAATGAAGGAATACGCTAATTCTCTGCTTTGTAGTCTGGATTGATCCCAGTTGTTGGTTAAAGTAGTTAGTACTAGGCAACAGTCAGTTTAAGTTCCACTGCAAGCTTGCCATGAGGCTAATTTCTCTCGATACTGGAACTCAATGCTAAGCTGCCCTTTTCAGCCAATCTACTGTTCGGGGAACACAATATGTGGTGGGTTAGGTTTATAAATGTGATGTTCACTTGAGTTTATGTTTCTCTGGCTGATTCAGGGCAAAGCTCGTCAAAGACGCAGAAGGCTTGCCCTTGCACGTATCTGTTTGCCCATTAAAAGTGTTGAAATGGAAGATGCAGAATACTCGACTTTTCCTTTATCCCTCATGACTCCACAGCAGGTGTTGTATTGCAGCCTGACATTAGATTCCAGGCATGGAAGTTACGGTGTGTGGGTTGTTGGTGCATTAAACGCTTGAAATAATGGAGGGGTTGCAGATATATCGAACTCATCCTCCAATGAGTGAAAAGAACCTGTGCTGGTGCAACCCAAAGGCCTTTAATCTGTTTGATATCCTGAATAATCAATCTCGAACCCCCTAAAGAAATAATGTCAAATGTTGTCCTGTCCGAACTCATTGTTGCATTACCTATTTTCATGTTGGTAAAAATCAGTGCAAACGCCTTTCCTCAGGGAAATGCACAACTCCAGTTTAGGGGATTTTAAAAGCTACAGGATAACACACAGGCTAAAGTCTGACAAGTCAGATAATTTCAGACAGATTTCCTTAATATGAATAATTGTGGACTTTCCATATTATTTCTTTTGCAAAAATCCATCTTGAGGTGCTGTAATTTCGTAGGGTAACTAACAATCCTTAACCTTCTATATTTACCCAGTTTGGGATAATAAAGGGAAAGCTAATTGATAATTCACTGGGTCATATTAACTTTCTAAATGTGGACTGTACAGGAGGAAGGAATGTATGTCTTTGTGCCATTGCTGTCTAATCGACTGAAACAGTTGCATTACTGTATACTTGATAAGTGCTTCTCAGCTGGTGAGTCATGGACCAAAAATGAGTCGCTGGTCTGTTCTGATTGGGTTGTGGACTGCAGGGGAAATAATGCTAAATGCAGATAAAATTCAACCTCATAATCATGACTAATTAGTATAGCAATACAAATAGGCGTATCACCTTTTAAAGGGACGTGAAAACACTTTTGTTGACATTGACTGCTGAGAGCGATAAACCCCTATTAATTCGGGAGACATTTAGAAACTGAAAATGGCCGATTTCTCCGTTCATCCTCAGAATTTTGGTTTAGTTTAGTGCTTTGGTTTCCACTTAACGTCCAATGTGAAATCTAAGTCCTGAAGCAAAACCAGTTGAGAACCATTGTGCTAGAATGTACTGTACACAATTCAGTATTCAGACATTTGTTGCGTTGATGAATGTTGGTGCAGACACAGTCCTGTACAGAAGTCGGTCCTGATGGAGCAAAGGTCAGCAGCCTGAAGGAGAGAATCCAGGACAGCCACGGACAGCACGATGTATTGCCTGTCCAACCATCGACCCCAGAGAGGTATGGTACTACCTACCAGTGTTAAGGCATGATTTATTCCTTAGCCTTATCTGAAGATTGTCTCTCTCAAAGAGATTAACCCAAATACAGTACATATTCTTAACTCTAGTAGAAGGCAGTCACACAGGAAATGTAACTCACAATGCGGCCCCTGGCTTGCGTCATCAGTGCTCATACAGCTGACTCCTGATATAGGTTCCTCACTCCCTTATATAGATGCAATGCATCTGCTGTGGGAGAAGAGAGATTCCTGAAATGCCATACTCTGTGCAAAGTTATGCACTCAATGAGTGTTTTGATAGAGGCATACCTTGTCTAATAAGACCTCCCATCATGCAGCTCTTCTTTATTGCCGTTGGACTCCTATTATTTACACTGCGTCTGGACAGTTTACACAGCGCTTCACTTTTTCCACATTTTGTTATGTTACAGTCTTATTCCAAAAATGGATTAAATTCATTATTTTCCAATACCCCATAATGACAACGTGAAAGCTGTTTGATTGAAATCTTTGCAAATTTATTAAAAATTAAAAAACAAATCACATGTACATAAGTATTCACAGCCTTGGCTTAATACTTTGTTGAAGCACCTTTGGCACCAATTACAGCCTCAAGTCTTTTTGTGTAGGATGCTACAAGCTTGGCACATCTATTTTTGGGCAGTTTCTCCCATTCTTCTTTGCAGGACCTCTCAAGCTCCATCAGATTGGATGGGGAGTGTCGGTGCACAGCCATTTTCAGATCTTTCCAGAGATGTTTACTCGGGTTCAAGTCTGGGCTCTGGCTGGGCCACTCAAGGACATTCACTGAGTTGTCTTGTAGTCACCCCTTTGTTATCTTGACAGTGTGCTTGGGGTCGTTGTCCTGTTGGAAGATGAACCTTCACATCAGTCTGAGGTCCAGAGTGCTCTGGAGCAGGTTTTCATCAAGGATGTCTCTGTACACTGCTGCATTCATCTTTCCCTCGATCCTGACGAGTCTCCCAGTTCCTGCCACTGAAAAACATCCCCACAGCATGATGCTGCCACCACCATGCTTCACTGTAGGGATGGTATTGGCCAGGTGATGAGCGGGACCTGGTGTCCTCCAGACATGACGTTTACCATTCAGGCCAAAGAGTTCAATCTTTTATTCTCATGGTCTGAGAGTCCTTCAGGTGCCTTTTGGCAAACTCAAGGCGGGCTATCATGTGCCTTTTACTGAGGAGTGGCTTCCGTCTGGCCACTCGACCATACAGGCCTGATTGGTGGAGTGCTGCAGAGAGGGTTGTTATTCTGGAAGTTTCTCCTCTCTCCACAGAGAGATGCTGGAGCTCTGTCAGAGTGACCAGCGGGTTCTTGGTCACCTCCCTGACTAAGGCCCTTCTCCCCCGATCACTCAGTTTGGCCGGGCGGCCAGCTCTAGGAAGAGTCCCGGTGGTTCCAAACTTCCATTTACAGATGATGGAGGCCACTGTGCTCATTGGGACCTTCAATGCCACAGAAATGTTTCTGTACCCTTCCCCAGATCTGTGCCTCGATACAATCCTGTCTCGGAGGTCTACAGACAATTCTTTGGACTTCATGGCTTGGTTTGTGCTCTGACATGCACTTTTAACTGTGGGACCTTATATAGACATGTGTGTTCCTTTCCAAATCATGTCCAATCAACTGAATTTACCACAGGTGGACTCCAATCAAGAGTGTTAGAAACATCTCAAGGATGATCAGTGGAAACAGGATGCACCTGAGCTCAATTTTTAGTGTCATAGCAAAGGGTGTGAATACTTATGTACATATGATTTTTTTTATTTTTAATAAATTTGCAAAGATTTCAAACAAATTTCTTTCACATTGTCATTATGGGGTGTTGTTTGTAGAATTTTGAGGAACAATGAATTTAATCCATTTTGGAATAAGGCTGTAACATAACAAAATGTGGAAAAGTGAAGCGCTGGGAATACTTTCCGGATGCATCGTATATTCAAAACAAATTTTACAATGAATCAACCTGACTTCATACGTTCAAGTCTGGGAACTGTTCAGTCACTTCTAGTGACTGTCATATCAGTCATATCTAGACTGGACTACTGTAATGCTCTCATTGCAGGCCTCCCTGCATGTACATTTAGGCCCATGCAAATGAGCCAGAATGCAGCAGCACGTCTGGTCTTCATGAACCAAGGAGGGCGCATGTTACATCACTCTTTGCCTCTCTTCAATGGCTGCCGGTTGATCCACGTATCAAATTCAAGGCTCAGATTCTGCATACAGAACAGTCACTGGGTCTGCTCCAGCATACCTAAAATCCTTTCTGCAGAGCTATGTGCCCACTAGCAGCACCATGTACCAACACAGAGGCACCAAAACACTTTTCCAGACCTTCGGTTTCACTGTACCTTGTTGGTGGAATGACCTTCCCAACTCCATCCGTGAAGCTGACTCACTGTCTTTCTTCAAAATCTTGTCCATGAGCATATAACCATGCACTCATAAATATATATATATATATATATATATATATATATATACACACACACTCACCTAAAGGATTATTAGGAACACCTGTTCAATTTCTCATTAATGCAATTATCTAATCAACCAATCACATGGCAGTTGCTTCAATGCATTTAGGGGTGTGGTCCTGGTCAAGACAATCTCCTGAACTCCAAACTGAATGTCAGAATGGGAAAGAAAGGTGATTTAAGCAATTTTGAGCGTGGCATGGTTGTTGGTGCCAGACGGGCCGGTCTGAGTATTTCACAATCTGCTCAGTTACTGGGATTTTCACGCACAACCATTTCTAGGGTTTACAAAGAATGGTGTGAAAAGGGAAAAACATCCAGTATGCAGCAGTCCTGTGGGCGAAAATGCCTTGTTGATGCTAGAGGTCAGAGGAGAATGGGCCGACTGATTCAAGCTGATAGAAGAGCAACTTTGACTGAAATAACCACTCGTTACAACCAAGGTATGCAGCAAAGCATTTGTGAAGCCACAACACACGCACCCTTGAGGCGGATGGGCTACAACAGCAGAAGACCCCACCGGGTACCACTCATCTCCACTACAAATAGGAAAAAGAGGCTACAATTTGCAAGAGCTCACCAAAATTGGACAGTTGAAGACTGGAAAAATGTTGCCTGGTCTGATGAGTCTCGATTTCTGTTGAGACATTCAGATGGTAGAGTCAGAATTTGGCGTAAACAGAATGAGAACATGGATCCATCATGCCTTGTTACCACTGTGCAGGCTGGTGGTGGTGGTGTAATGGTGTGGGGGATGTTTTCTTGGCACACTTTAGGCCCCTTAGTGCCAATTGGGCATCATTTAAATGCCACGGCCTACCTGAGCATTGTTTCTGACCATGTCCATCCCTTTATGGCCACCATGTACCCATCCTCTGATGGCTACTTCCAGCAGGATAATGCACCATGTCACAAAGCTCGAATCATTTCAAATTGGTTTCTTGAACATGACAATGAGTTCACTGTACTAAAATGGCCCCCACAGTCACCAGATCTCAACCCAATAGAGCATCTTTGGGATGTGGTGGAACGGGAGCTTTGTGCCCTGGATGTGCATCCCACAAATCTCCATCAACTGCAAGATGCTATCCTATCAATATGGGCCAACATTTCTAAAGAATGCTTTCAGCACCTTGTTGAATCGATGTCACGTAGAATTAAGGCAGTTCTGAAGTATATATATATATATATATATATATATATATATATATATATAAGTATATATATATATATATATAAGTATATATATATAAGTATATATATATGCCAATGTTACCAATATCAATACCAATACCAATTGGTATCAATACCGATACCAATCCATCCATCCATCGTCAACCGCTTATCCTGTGTACAGGGTCGCGGGGGGCTGGAGCCTATCCCAGCTAACATTGGGCGAAAGAAAGACACATAGACAGACACACACTCACACATCCACACCTAGGGCAATTTTTTGGAGACACCAATTAACCTAGCCTGCATGTCTTTGGATGGTGGGAGGAAGCCGGAGCACCCGGAGAGAACCCACACAGACACGGGGAGAACATGCAAACTCCCCACAGAAAGGCCGGGGCAACCAGGGTTTGAACCCACGACCTTCTTGCTGTGAGGCGACAGTGCTAACCGCTGCGCCACCGTGCCGCCCCTATATATATATATATATTTTTTATATTTCAGTCTGCTGTCTTCTTGTGATGAATCGCTTATAATGTATTCCTTTTTTGTAAGTCATTTTGCAGGGATGGATTACCGACCGGGCCAATGGGGCTAGTGCCCAGGTGACCTTGACTGCCCGGGGGGGTGCCCTGGGCTTTAAGGCTGCACTATCTAGTTTTGGGCATGAACAACGAACCCCCACCCCAACAACTTTTGGCATAAACAACAAATGCCCCCAACCCCCCACCCTCAACAACTTTTGGGTGGAGGGGGGCCCTTGGAGATAATTGGCCCCAGGGCCTTTGCAAGTCATAATCCGTCCCTGTCACTTTGTATAAAAGGGTCTGCCTAATGAATAAATGTACAAAAAGGAAAAACTTGCAACTGTTGGTGGTGCCAGAGGGTTTGAGAGACCAAAATTGGCACTAGGGATCTTGTGACTGACCCTCGTTAGTCAAATTCAACAACTTTTTACTGTATGGTTCTAAAGCCTGCCATAGACCTCTCAGTCTAAAGAATAATAATGAGTTCAATCTTTTTTAATGCTAAATTTTGGTTCATTAGGACAACCGGGTTCTTCAGAAAGATCCTTAAGAAGCGGCCACATAAAGAAGCTCAAACCCCAGAAGATGGAGACTTCATGCTGGCTTCAGTTTTGGATGAAAGAGAAGGTAGCAGTCCTTCATCCATTATATTCACTTTAGAAATTTACATGACACCTCCAGGTCTGGAAATATAATTCCCATGACCGTGGGAACATCATTCATATCAGTGTAACTTTATTAATTCTTCCCCAAATTCTTTTACACAGCCGTCACTCAATCACGCTCTCATCATCCTAAGCCTTATGCTGTCCGGCTGGGTCAGACACCCAGCATCATGATCAGTCACTCAGCGCCTCGTGCCTCCGAACAGTGGAACGCCTCACTGAACCGCATCATCACCAATGCCAATGAGCTACGCCACCTCGATGAGTTCCTGGGCAATCAGGTCTGAAAGCTGAAGAACAGATATGACTTCAAGATGTATTTTAGTGGTTTATTGAATCATTGAATCTGCTAAAGGACACATGAAATTCAAATTGGAGTTTTGTAGCTTTCAGTCCATTTCTATTAGCTTTGAGGTCATATTTATGCCTGTGTACTTCTAAAAGTTAGAAAAATTAGCTTTCAGCAAATAAGCATGTTATATTTGCAGTCTTCCTCTTCTGGGAAAATGGACCGAAATATTGATATCATCATCTTGCACATATGGGCGTATCCAAATGTCCAATAAAACCAATAGCAAGTAGCATGCTTCATGACTTCCTAAAATAAAGCCTTTTGCCTATTTAAAAATAACCCTTACCGTAACCTAACCCTATCAACAAAGGGAAGAAAGCGGTGCTCATCAATCATTTCTTGGGGTCATTTAAACATTTTAAACTGTGTTTAGTATACTGGGAAAATACGACAGGTTCTGGATCCGCTCAGACTCATTCTCTCTCTTGCGTTGTAGGTAAATGACCTGCGCTCACGTGGAAAGCAGCTGTCAGGAACGGAGCACATCTTTATCACTGCGACCATGCAATTCAGAGAAATCATCAAGGGAATGTATTCAATCTCTGTGAGTAGAGCTTTTATAATCCACGTGCTGTAACTACAGTGTACAGTACTCCCTCACTAGAGTATAGCCCACATACTCAAACACTGTCCTAACCAGGTGCGATGCTGTCCTCGCTGAACATTAAACACTTTGCAGTGCAACAAAATAAGAGCCATTAGCCATTCTTCATTTGTCTGTTTTTCACGTGTAAATGTTGCATGCATGATTTGCAAGATTAATTGATGTTATTTGCATAGCAACTGCAATGTAAACTAAACACTCAGTGCACCTTAGCAACTGCCTTTAGCTCTGTCCGCCACCCACAGCACCATAGCCACAACTCATAATACCTGATCAACTGCACAGCAGTGTACTACAAAACACTCAGCCCTACAACCCCCCCCCCCCCCCCCCCCATTTGGGGTCATGAGATTTGCACAGACGACCTCCACTCACATTTTCTTCAGATAATGCAAAAGTCTACTACTACTCATTTATTTTCTCTTCCCTCACCAACCTACAGAAGCCTCAGACCGGTTATAAGGCTTTGATGAACTGTTATCAGAAAAAAGTGATCATTTTGGCTGGAGAGAAGCAGAAGGGTGAAGTGCCGCTGGTGGTCAATCTGTTCCAGTCCGTTCTCGATGGATTCATCAGAGCAGAGATCAAGAAAGAAGAGGCCGAACCAACCAAGGTGAAAGTTCACACATCACCGATGAACCTCAGGATTTTCACCATCTGTTTCTATATTTGATTTTGATGACTGTCACTATTGTTGACAACTTCAGCATTGCTTGCAAACATAATGACATACCTTTACCTTGGGTCAAATGTGTTGCAGCCCCCCAAAAGTCGTAAGATGCGACGGAAGAAGGATAAGAGCGTAAGTATTTCTGTTGGTAACATAACCATCCTTTCAGGCCAACACTGACGAAGCATTTTGAGGAAATTTAAATATTTTGTCTGGGTTTAGTTGGAGAATCCATTGGATCACATGTTTACACACTACCAAGTGAACATCATGCAGTCGTGCGATCAGTGCACCTCCTATATTTGGGGCATGGAGAAAGCCTACATGTGCAGCTGTGGGTTTGTAATACATCCCTTATGATTGGCCTCTATTTTGTCTGAGGGCACCATGTGACACTGTCTTTTTGTTTCAGATTGCAAAATGGTTTGTCATAAGAAGTGCATCTGTAAAATTGTAATAGCCTGTTCGACTTTCTGCACCAAGAAGGTAAGAGTCAACTTTTAAGGATTGGTGGAATGGGTGTTTAAATGTGACTTATTTGATGGTCGTGACCACCAAGGGTTGACCTTTTGTGTGCTAGTGTGAAGATGACCCTGGATCACAACACTTCGGAGTGCGAGTGTGTCACCTGGTCAGCGACAGGACCCCCGTGCCAATAGTGCTAGAGATAATGCTGGAACACGTGGAGATGATTGGCCTTTACACGGAGGGCATTTACAGGAAGTCCGGCTCAGCCAACCGCATGAAGGAGCTACATCAGCTGCTGGAAGCAGGTGAAGCATTATTGGTGTTTTTGGATGTCAAATGCATGGTTAAAAAAATGTATGGCGAGGCGACTGAAGACCACATGTTCTAGCAATACAGCTTAGCGGTTCGAGGAGCACCAGTATGTTTATGCCTGTTGGTTTTTGTCAACAACTCACTTTATCACATTGCTTAATGGCTCTTTGTTTGTGTAGGCCCAGAGACTGTGTGTTTGGAGGATTACCCCATCCATGCGGTTACAGGCCTGGTCAAACAGTGGCTCAGGGAGCTTCCTGAACCTCTCATGACCTTCATGCACTACAATGACTTCCTCCATGCCATAGGTCAGTCCCAATTGCACCATTCCACTGACCTTTGTGGCGGCTGTGGCTCAGGTGGTAGAGCGGATCAGCCGCTAATCGCAGGGTTGGTGGTTCGATTCCCGGCCCACATGACTCCACATGCCGAAGTGTCCTTGGGCAAGACACTGAACCCCAAGTTGCTCCCAATGGCAGGCTAGCACCTTGCATGGCAGCAATGCCACCATTGGTGTATGAGTGTGAGAATGTGAGACAATGGGAGTGTAAAGCGCTTTGGTAACCTCTAAGGTTAATTAAAGGCGCTATATAAGTGCAGACCATTTACCATTTACCTTATACTACTACAGTTTACACGGTTGTACTTTGTAACGCATATGTTTTCTATCACAGAACTGCCTGAGAAACAAGAGCAATTACACGCCGTTTACAAAGTTTTAGAGCAGCTTCCAACAGCAAACTTTAACACCTTGGAGAGACTCGTTTTCCATCTTGTCAGGTATAGACAAGTTCATGCCAATACATAATGCAGCTGAGTACGAAAATGGTGCAGCGGCCAGGTGTTAATGCTCAAGTTGTGTTTCAGGGTTGCAAAGGAGGAGAAGAGCAATCGAATGACACCAAACTCTCTGGCCATCGTTTTTGCCCCCTGTATCCTCCGCTGTCCAGACAGTGCCGACCCTCTCATGAGCATGAAGGATGTTGCCAAAACAACCACGTGAGTCTCTACAGAGGAATTTTCTGTGGCCACGTTCACGCTGCGGCTATTCTTAGGGCTTAATCCTGTTCTGCACACGCAGAGTTCAGTTATTTACGGAAGTGATAATGGTATGCTACGACTGAATTCAATCAGGCATTGACAACTGAATTATGATAAAATCCGCATGGTATGTACAGAACCGAAATGGACCAACTCATTCAGCTAACACAGCATCTTTGTTGATGGTGGTTTACAAACAATTGCTGGACGATAATACCTCCAAATGAGTCAAAATGTTGGCATCAATGTTACAATGGTAGTCTATGGAGTGGTGGTGGCATAGTGGGCTAAAGCACATAACTGGTAATCAGAAGGTTGCTGGTTCGACCCCTACAGCCACCACCATTGTGTCCTTGAGTAAGGCACTTAACTCCAGGTTGCTCAGGGGGGATTGTCCCTGTAATAAGTGCACTGTAAGTCACTTTGGATAAAAGCGTCTGCCAAATGCATAAATGTATACGGTAATCCGTTCCAGTGTGTGCGTGGCCTGTGATAAGTTCAATTTAGAATGTTTTGTTAACAAAAATGTCAAGAAAACAGCCTAAAGAATCTTTACTTTCTTCAGTTGTGTTGAGATGCTACTTAACGAACAGATCCGGAGATACAACGAGAAAATAGAAGAGATCGAACAGCTGGAATATGCAGAGGCACTGGCCGTCAATCAACTCAAGCTTAAACGACAAAACACGGTAAACTTCGAAGCCTCGACTTGCCAGTTCTCTAGCAGAAGTTGTAATTACTGGTTTGTTTTCAGACACCTGTGAAAAATGTCCATGTCCAATCCAACAGTTCGTAACCATAGGCACCTCAAGAGAGTAACTTTCGCAATGCTGTTTTGCTTCTCGTTTTATGTGTTTGTAGTGCTGGCATTTACCTCTCAGGTTTATCTCTCCTTACAAAGAAGTGTCGGTACGTATGTCACTGTGGTATTGCAAAGTCCAATGGTTTGGCATGTTCCTATAGTGTGCATGCAGTGTAGAACTCTAGCCCCTATTAACTCTCAACTCACTGCATGTTTGTTAGTGTCCTTGTAGAGTTGTAGACGCTAACAAGGGTGTTGGTGGATGTTAGCTGTTGGTGTAGATGTGTTCTGGTTTTGGGTGGTTATTGTAGAGGATGGCATGAATTTCAAAACAATAAAAATAAATAAATAAATAAAAATGTGCAGATTTATAAGTAATAAGTGCATTTGTTGTGATTGTTATTAAGTGTAACACATTTCTTAAAAGAAGAGTTTTTGTATTTTTTATTATTTATTGGATTTTAAACATCTTTTATACATTTATAGTTGATTTATGTATTATAAATGGCCTGATTTCACCATGAAAATGGCCATGGACATCATCAGTTGGCTGTTAACCTTTTTATTTTTAAATGTGTTTGATTTGTGCAAAGCTTTGAAACTCATGCCATGAAAAGCTACCAAACTTAAAATCGAATTGTGTAAACCCACAAGTCAACATGAAATTAGTAATTTAGTAACTTAGCTTCATTCGTGCATGCTATTCCAAACAAATACATTTTGTCTTCGTAATTATCCATCACAATGCAAAATCTCCCCAGTGACATAGCTTTCTTTTTCGGCTAACGTCACCAAGGCCGTGCAAGCTATTGTTAATGTTAACTAATAGCCATTTAGGTATTGTTTTAGAAGTTGGTCCCGGAAGAGTTTCAGTCCAATGCATCCATCTCGTCAGTCCAGCGCTCCGTTCTGGTATGGAACGCCTAATTTTCACCATCCAATTCCAATATATAAAATAAAGTCCCGCTCTTATTGAATATCCTGTTTAACTCAGAAATACGGCACATCAAATGCCAGAAGTAAAATGGGTTGATAATGCTTTTTCATGTTGACTTCAAATGTTAATATAATTCATCAAAGTGGTTTATATTCACAAGGAAATTCTCCCAGTAGAACTTTTATCACCCTCAAAACTGTTATGCTAACCTCTATGAACCTTCACTAGCATTGTTCCACGGCGCATGGCACGTTGTGCCTGATGAAGTATTGCAAGATCCCTAATTTCTTCATATACTTACCAAATGCCAGTGTCCCGCAGTTCTTGTATGAAGGAAGGCGTTTAATGATGTAAAGAGAGCTGGCGTTGATGCCATGTTCTTGAGATGAGTAAATGTTGGGGTTTGTTTGGACTGTAGGTCCGTGAGAAGCCAACTTCCGAGCTTTGTGCTGTACCTGAGAACGAAACTCTTGATTCGGACACCGAGCGAAACCTGGTGGAGCGCATCAAATCCATCAAGCAGGAAAAGTATGTAGCCGTAGCTTCTTGAGTATACTGTTCAAAAAACTTGAGAACGGACGAGTAGTCTTCAAAATTAGCGTCAATACAAGTTTTGCATTGCGACTGTTGATGGCTTGTTTTTTTTGATGTTCCAGAGAAGATCTGGCCTGCAGGCTGCCTGAACTAGAACAGCCCGGTTCCGACCAGGAGAACCTTGACTCGGAAGCGTCGATCAGCTCTGAAAGCCTGATGGATGAACGAGTGGTCTGTTCGGACACGGAAGGTCAGTATTAAGGTACAGACTCCCTCCGTTTTGGACCAGTCTTCTTCTCTATCTTCTGTAGTAGTCACCCATGTGTGGGTCCTGTTGTGTGTGGTGCAGGTCTGGACGAGGTGCTCCTGGTGCATTTAAAGAGGGTGGCGGTGCCATCCACTCTGTAGCAGGTTGTTATTCTCAGTTTAACCCGTGTGCATGTTCATGGCAATGCATGAGTTTGCTCATGTTAATGTGCATGGTTGCTGTCAGGGCTCAACATGAACCTTTTCCTGATCTTTCAGACAAGCAAAGAAGAGGGTATGCATCGTTTCTCCACATGCCTTTCTGTCTTGTGCACGGTTCTGTGCGCCGCATTTCAAAGTATACTCTTTTAAACGCAAGCCCATATAGACATCCAACGCATGCACTCCACAACTGCTTTGGGTTTCTCTTTAGTAGTCAATGGCAGCCGCATTTATCTAGAACAACTAGGATGCACAGAAACAATACGTGCACAAGATGGACCCACACACGGAAGACCGAAGTATACTTAGGCCTTAAAGCTTATTTACTTGTCCAAAGCTTAAATCACTTTGAATTATATATATCTTTAATATATTGTAAGCGAAATGGGGTAAGGCATTGGGAAAATAAATTCAACAATATAGTGAACGACAAGCTATGCAGAACTTGAACAACATGACTAGCATGTGAGAAAAGAGGTATAGTTTCCAGCCAAGATTAATGTTACTTTCCTATATTCTATACTAAAGAGAAGTGGGACACTGATTATCATTTGGGGTGCTTAATTGTCCAATCAAACGTCCTAATTTCACATCTCTTGGTTTCTTCTCTGGTTGTCCTGGACAAGTCTTAATGTTGAGCCCTGGTTGCGGTGATGGAAGAAGACTATTGCATTGGGTTTCCCATCTCTCTACTCTTGCTCTTTCTGGTTTCCTGCTTTGGGTTTATTTGGTTTTGTCTCCTATCATAGGAAAAACAATGGTTTTGCCAAGATTATCCAATCAAGCTTGCCTTCCTAAAAATGCCATCCTGGCCCAGGGTGGTAGAACAAGGGCTGATGGCCCCTCTCTCCCTTCACTGTCTTCTCCCAGGCTTCAGCTCCTGCGTCGCCACCCCATCATCCCTGGAACGGTCAAACTGCCACCAGGAGTCCTCTGCTACCCGGCTGTACAGTCCCTCCCTCCCTGCAAAGCCAAGTCCCTCATCCGACACCGCGAGCATCCAGGCCGGCGCAAAGACAGCATCCAGTCCCTCTACATCGCAGCGGGCACAGACCTCCTCTTCCCCTCCTCGACTGCAGTCCCAGCCGACCTCCAGACCTCCGCCAACGTCTCCCGGCGCTTCTCGGACCCCGACGTCTCTTTCGTAAAAGATGACGATTGAGTTTCAAAGCTGCCGCTCTCGAGAGGGCGATAGGATCGGTTGCTGTCATTGCCATTGGCCGCTTGCTACGGTCAGTGACTGATGAAGAGAACTGTCTCACCGAGCACTTTTCCATACTAATAATATATTGGGTTTTTTAAGAGACCTTTTTAAGACTGTCCTACAGACAGGCGTTGACATGCATCATGTTTTATGCTTGATTGTTTTGTTACTTTTTTTAGCGTAAGGAAAAAACAGAATCTTGCACCTTCAGTCGCTTTCACAAACCTCAACATTACCAGCGTCAGAGGAAAATGCCTTTGCGCACTTTTTCGTCTACAGATATATTTATGCAAGCAGGCCATTTTAAGGCATAATTTGGTGGACAATTTTTGACTACAAAGGAGAGAAAGCAGCACTTGCCACTTTCTCCTGGACAAATTTCCAGCCCTGACAAGGGGTGCGCCATAACCGACTGGAATTTCCAGAATAACGCAATCCTATTTTTGATTTCGCCTGAAGTTTGATGCTTCGTCAAGCAAATGTGACACTTCAGATCAGTGTGGATGTCTATTGAGAACAGAATTGTGTAGGGTTAAATACAGTTAGTGGCCAAGCCGTTGTGTTTAATACTAACGTCAAGTGTTATGACTGTCGTGCATGATCATGTTTGAAAAGTAAGAAGCGAATTCTGGCTGGATGAGTATGGTGTTGATTTATTACATTTTGCATCACTAGGACTGTACGTGTTTGGTAGTATTGCTGTTTTGAAATCCTTAATGATGCATTTTTCAAACTAATTATTTTCTTACAATACAATTTGTACTGGCCGCAAACCTGTGTGTGTGTGTGTGTGTGTGTGTGTGTGTGTGTTTTCCTATAATTCTTATGGTTTCCTTTTATGCTCGAGGTGCCACCAACCATCATCCACTCATGCTCTGCCTCTTCATGATCCCAAAAATCACTAATGAATGAACACAGAAATCTCCCCTACGCCTTCATATACATTGAAGTTAATGCAGAGATCACTTAGGGTTTAGTGTGAAAGTGCAGTCTTTTGTGCATGAGCTGGACCAACCATATTGTGGTTTTTATGTTATTGAAATGGTTTTTGAGAAATGAGCTGTACTTACATGATTTCTAAATAGCTGCCCGGGGGTTTTTTACCAAGATGGCCATCGTTTGACTTCGTTGACTTGCTTCTATAGGACATAACTGCGGTATCCATTTAAGTGGTCAATATTAGTTTTATGTTACTGGCATCGATGTTGGATGGCATTTATATGAGGGTTTATTTTTGTATTTAAATTGTATTTCTTTTAAAATCTGGAAAAGGAAAAAAGTGGTCTATCTTTTCATACTGTACTGTATATACATGCTGTAATGTTCTGATCCCTGGATAAATATCAATCATACTATTGGATATCAACTGTA
>JAVLUX010000163.1:15070000-15095000 GCA_032164185.1 Moxostoma hubbsi
AGTAACACTCAACAAGTCACTTGTTAAGATGCGCAGATTGACGGTCTCAGACGCGGAGGCAACTGAGATTCCAAGTAGGATTATGCACGTGCTTTGAAATGGTTTACCCCAAAATAAAAATCTGTCCTTATTGTCTTTAAAAGCCCATTTTATCTCTCTCCCTTGTCGTCTTCAAGGGAAAAAAATCATATGAGAAAATAAAGACAAAACCTTTATTTTTGGGTAAATGCTTCCATTAATAGTGCAAGAAACTATTTACTAACAAACATCTGAGACGTTGGACCTATTTCAGTTTCTTCAAATGTCTTAGTGATTGTTTCACACATTCGATTCCAGTCACTACGCCACCATGAGGAGTCAGAGCGCATTAGGAAATCGGCATTCATAATTGGGGAGAAACAAAATGAAAAATTTGCTCTGCAAAGATGTTATCCAATCATAACAATGGCCGTGTCTTAAAGGTGAAGTACACAGAAACAGAGCGTTTCAGACAGAGGGCAAGAGACGAGGAGGAATAGGGTCATGTGATACTACATATTGACTGTTTTTTGTATAACTTTTTATCTTTCTAACATGCACGTTGGAAGTTGTTCCAAACCTGTTTGCATTTTTTCCATGGAACACAATGAAGAGAGAGAGAGAGGTCAGAAAGAAGGAAAGTTAATTGGTTTGGAATTAAATAACACTGTACGTATCTATCTATCTATCTATCTATATATATATGGTAACATTTAATTTGGATGGTCCCAAGTAGATATTTAACTGATTATAAGTCACTTATCAACTGGCTTGCAATAGCTAGTAAACAGTGTTTCAACAAACATTCAGTAGACTTTCAATAGCCTGTATATAGATATATATATTATTATGACTATTAATAACGCTATTAATGACCTTTTGATGAACTGATGTTCTCAACAATAAAGTAGGTCATTAATTGAGATACAGGCTACTGAAAGTCTACTGAATGTTTGTTGAAACACTGTTTACTAGCTATAGCAAGTCAGTCGATAAGTTGTTATTTTGCTGCTGTTATACAGGCTATTGATAGTCTACTGAATGTTTGTTGAAACACTGTTTACTAGCTATAGCAAGTCAGTCGATAAGTTGTTATTTTGCTGCTGTTATACAGGCTATTGATAGTCTACTGAATGTTTGTTGAAACACTGTTTACTAGCTATAGCAAGCCAGTCGATAAGTTGTTATTTTGCTGCTGTTATACAGGCTATTGATAGTCTACTGAATGTTTGTTGAAACACTGTTTACTAGCTATAGCAAGTCAGTCGATAAGTTGTTATTTTGCTGCTGTTATACAGGCTATTGATAGTCTACTGAATGTTTGTTGAAACACTGTTTACTAGCTATAGCAAGTCAGTCGATAAGTTGTTATTTTGCTGCTGTTATACAGGCTATTGATAGTCTACTGAATGTTTGTTGAAACACTGTTTACTAGCTATAGCAAGTCAGTCGATAAGTTGTTATTTTGCTGCTGTTATACAGGCTATTGATAGTCTACTGAATGTTTGTTGAAACACTGTTTACTAGCTATAGCAAGTCAGTCGATAAGTTGTTATTTTGCTGCTGTTATACAGGCTATTGATAGTCTACTGAATGTTTGTTGAAACACTGTTTACTAGCTATAGCAAGTCAGTCGATAAGTTGTTATTTTGCTGCTGTTATACAGGCTATTGATAGTCTACTGAATGTTTGTTGAAACACTGTTTACTAGCTATAGCAAGTCAGTCGATAAGTTGTTATTTTGCTGCTGTTATACAGGCTATTGATAGTCTACTGAATGTTTGTTGAAACACTGTTTACTAGCTATAGCAAGTCAGTCGATAAGTTGTTATTTTGCTGCTGTTATACAGGCTATTGATAGTCTACTGAATGTTTGTTGAAACACTGTTTACTAGCTATAGCAAGTCAGTCGATAAGTTGTTATTTTGCTGCTGTTATACAGGCTATTGATAGTCTACTGAATGTTTGTTGAAACACTGTTTACTAGCTATAGCAAGTCAGTCGATAAGTTGTTATTTTGCTGCTGTTATACATGCTATTGATAGTCTACTGAATGTTTGTTGAAACACTGTTTACTAGCTATAGCAAGTCAGTCGATAAGTCACTTATAGTCAGAGAAATAGTCACTTAAATATCTACTTGGGACCATCAAAATAAAGTGTTATATATATAATACGTGTATTTAAAGTGTTCAGTTTCAAATGCAATCAAAATTTGTTTATTTTAATTAAAGATCCACTGATATCAAAATTTGAGTTTTGTGACATTAGAGTTCATATCTATTAGCGTTTAAGCTATATATATATATATATATATATATATATATATATATATATATATATATATATATATATATATATATACACACACACACACACACACACACACACACTAGTGTGCACTTAAAAATGTAACAGATACACACATTTACCATGTTTTTTGTCCAAGAAAACAAACCAAAAATACTGATGACTCATTTAGTCTTTAACAGATGTTTGTTCTATTAAATGCTTTCTAGAATGTGATACCAACGGACTGACTAGCAATTAGCAAATCATAATTCACAGCTATAATGTAATTTTTCACCATTTAAAAAAAGGCCCTTCAATGTGTCCCAATACTTTCCCAGATAGCACACATACGTCTAGATCTTTTCATCTGGAAAGCATCATACATCAACCAAACATCTTAAAAAGATCAGATTTACAAATATTCTAAATGATAAAAGTCGGAAAGACATCTGATGTTTTGCAGGTGAGCAAACAACCTGAAAAATACATCGTCCAGACACAAACACATCAATCAGACGTCTGGGTCATGTATGTATGCTACCAGGGTTGTCACTGAACCCTTAATTGATGCGTGTTTCATCTGCAATACGTCTCAGATATAAATAAGATGTTTAGCAAATGTCTTTGAGATGTTGATTTAATGGTTGTAAATCTGATCTTTTTAAGACGTTTAGCAGATGTTATTTAAAGACAGACATCTCGGAGATGTCCGTGTGCCATCTGGGAAAACTTCTAAGCAACGATGTCTTGGTGTGAAATGATATCTTGTCCAAGTTCCAGTGAGACCATGTCATACCTACTCAAGAAGAGCAATATAGGGCAGCAATGTGACATTTTGAACTTTATGGTATATTTAAGAAACACTGCACAAGCCTTATCAAAACAAACCAGAATACAGTGAGATCTAAATCTCTGTACGATCAAATACGTAAAGCAGTTTTAGGTACAAAATCAAAATGGAAAAAAGTGCAAATTTGCTAATGGCTCTAGTACCAGGACGGGAAAGTACAAAAAGAAGCGTTCAACATGACAACTATATAAAGTAGCATCGAATTGTCCCACAAGATTCGTTACGATAAGCAATTAAAGAAAAATTCATGCATGTTTTAGATTTCTGAAGTACTTACCATTTAAACACGTTAATATTAACATGTTTCTGAAATCATGTCAATCAATCGGTTGACCACTGATATGTGCATTGACTTACATACTACAGTGTTTCATGCACTAAACAGCCTTTTCTATTGTGACAAATAAGATTGTCCAAAAAGACTATCATAAAAACACCTGATAGCACACGTACACCAAGACGTATATTTCATCTGAGGTATCTTTTACAAGTGTTTGCTCATCTGCAATACATCTAGTAGATGTATACCAATATTTATGTCTCAGATGTCAATGAGACGTTCAGCAGATGTCTTTGCGATGTTTATGATTTAGATCGTAAATCTGATCTTTTTAAGATGTTTAGCAGATGTAAATTAGATTGTGATGCTTTCCAGATGAAAAGATCTAAAACAGACATCTTGGAGCACAAGTACAGTAAGATAGCGCACGTACATCTCCGAGATGTTTTAGATCTTTTCATCTGGAAAGCATCACGATCTAATTAACATCTGCTAAACATCTTAAAAAGATCAGATTTACAATCTAAATCATAAACGTCTCAAAAACATCTGCTGAATGTCTCATTGACATCCGAGACATAAATATTGACATACAGTACGTCTTATAGCTGTATTGATAAGCAAACAACGTAAATAAAATACTGTAAACACACACACATCAAATGGACGTCCGGGTGATTGTAAGCGTGCTATCAGTGATTTGACGCATTTTTATGTTAAAGAATCTTTCGTAAGGAAAAATGTTCTGCTTTGGAGGCCATTGGTGCTAAGAAACGTTTAAGGTGCAATATTAAAAACTAAAAAGCAACATAGATCCATTACGGAGCAGCCGATATAAGTTAAAAGAGCAAGGCAGGTAGGCTTCCATCCAGCATTTAGAATGTATAAACACAAAATGCAGCTCGATTAAGTGTACTTGCATTAAAATTCAGTATTTGTACAGTGTATTATTAGAGCTCACTCTAGACCTTCAAGAAAACAAAAAAACATTTGCCAGATCTCATTTTCTGTCACCAAGTAGGATTACGCACATGCTTTGAAATGTTTACCCCAAAATGAAAATTCAGTCTTTAAAAGCCCATTTTATCTCTCTCGCTTGTTGTCGTCTTCAAGGGAAAAAAATCAGATGAGAAAAAGACAAAACCTTCATTTTTGGGTAAATGCTTCCATTACTAGTGCAAGAAACGATTTACTAACAAACATCTGAGACGTTTCAGTTTCTTCAAATGTCTTAGAGATTGTTTGACACATTCGATTTAAATAAAACTCAATGATTGGATCCTGCATTGAAATTGTCCCATGCCTCATACGTCACATTGTAAAGCACTTCTGTTCATCTGAATGTCATCGTCACAAATGCAGACAAAGAAAAGCATCATACAAGCTAAAATACGTCACATTTTATACAGCGGATGTTTCGAAAAAGCTTGAGAGTATTTTGTGCCTTTCAAAGTCTTTAATGTAACACCACTTCCATGCCGTCTGCGGATTGTTTGGCGTTGTTAAAGGTGAGTGTCTTCCTCTTGGTTGTCGTCGTCGTCCTCTTTCCCGGGCTTGTTGACGAGCACCTGCCAACCGCTCCCGCCATCCCCGCCAGACGTCACCCCATTGGCGCTGTGTTTCTTCTCCTGCATCTCTGATTGGCTGTCGCTGGTGACGTCCAGTGTGGGGTTGTCATGGCAACCGTTTTCCACAAAGTGGAGCTCTTCACCTCGCGACTTGAGGAAAAACACAAACCCACAGAGAGAAATCGAAATTATTTCGGAGAGGTTAAATGGAGAGGCTGGTGTGAAATGTTACTGCAAATGAGTCTCGAATTGTTGAAATACAGGAAGCTCCGATAAAATGGTTTCGGGAGAATTTGATGACTGAATTTGATGATTGAAGACTTGTGTGTCTTCAAAAGTCTCCATTGAATTTTAATGGCTGTCAATGAAAACAAATCCTATCAAGAGACCTCATTGGTGCTTATCATTTGTAATTATACCTACCATGTTTTTGAGTTTGGGTATACGGCGCTGCCAGCAGATATAGACGATTCCAGAAGCGATTATAAGTACGCACACTGATCCGATGATCACTAGAACCACAAACAGCTTTCCGTAGTCACTGCGAGTCTGAATGGACCTGGAGTGGCATGTGCTTACACTGGAATAATTCTGGATGCCAATCTGAGTGTAAAAAGAAAGAATTATTTTGTCCCTTCTACATAAATCTGTCCTCACTTTCAATACAACAAACAATTTTTCTTTATTATTTGCCTCGTTACCTCATATAGGCCTCTCCTGATTTCTCCCAGCATTGACAGCACATCTTTCGGGGGGATGATTTCTTTGGTCAAAAGACATTATGAAGAGTAAAACAGTCTAAAATTACTGCGGGAAAAAAAATCCATAAATTGTAGTTTAAGAAAAGTGTGTGTGTGAATCTTACTAATTATATTATTGTTAGGATCATTAAGCACTTTTCCACCCCAAATTTGCCTTGTCGTAATGCCACAATAAATAAATAAATTCTCATTTCTGTAATACAGTCAATTAATTCTGTTCAGGCACAAATGGCATGAAAAAAAACTTTCCAATTTATACTGTAGACCAATATCTTTATTATCAGCTTGCATAAGGATAATTTTGTTGGAGAAATGCAACTAAATGTCATGAAAATGATGCCACAGTGCAAAAAAATCTGTATTTATTTAATTTAATTTCTCATTTATTGACTTCACATGGGGTAACCTGTGTTTTGGACATGTTCTTGGGAGATTTCGTGAGATTAGATACAACATCTCACCAATGCACGAAACGGATATCTGCGAAATAATACGTGATATTTTTAACTTCAAAATGGAGTTTGAAATTAAAAGCCTTCAATCTAGAAATGCCTCCTATATAAAGGACCTGGGTAAGTGGTATATATATATATATATTAGTGCTGCACGATTAATCATATCGCAATCGCGATGTCAGCCTGTGCGATTATATGACGCAAATGCTGCGATTTTATTAAATAAATAAGTGCATGTGTGGACGTGACAGCCCATTCTCTCTGAGAGGTGTTTGCCCATTTTCTACACCGCTAATAAACATGACCAGTCAGTCTCAGTTTAGGGAGTGGCACGTGTGGTCACTTGCCACTCATGGCGTGAGATGCTGAGAAAACAGCGAGCTGTGATGCAGCACCCAAGAAGACAAGACGACAATTTTATTTTCATGAAAATTTGTATGTTCTTATTTATTGTTCTATTTTATTTAGGTGTAATATTGAGAAAATGACAAGTTTGCAGTAATGCAAAGATATTAATTAATTTTGTACAAATATTTACATTTGAAAACACTGTGCATTTATAGTTGTTGTTGCTAGTTTGTATGTTTGAGTTGTAAAATACACATTTCAGCATTATCAGGACTCTATTTGTCCATTTTCCTTGATAACCAAGCAAGATGACTCATGATACTATTTGTTTATTATATCGCAATATTAACCTCAATAATCGCAATATGACATTTTCCCCAAATCGTGCAGCCCTAATATATATGTATATGCATGCATAGGGGTGGTTGTGGCTCAGGTGGTAGAGCGGGTCGGCCACTAATCACAGGGTTGGCGGTTCGATTCCCGGCCCACATGACTCCACATGCCAAAGTGTCCTTGGGCAAGACACTGAACCCCAAGTTGCTCCCAATGGCAGGCTAGCACCTTACATGCAGCTCTACCATCATTGGTGTGTGAATGGGTGAATGAGTCACATTGTAAAGCACTTTGAATACCGCTAAGGTTAAACAAGCGCTATATAAGCGCAGAACATTTACCATACTTAGCTATAATTTAGGGACAAATATGTCCTAAGAAGTGAGCTACATCAAACTAAATTTTCCTTTGCGGACAAAATATAAGACAAAACAATCTATAAACAAAGTATGTGTTTTTTTTTTACTCTTATATGGTATGGGTTGATATGTCAATCATTTGAGTGTGTGTTACCCTGTTCGCTAGCTACGGTCATTAGAAGCTGGTGGTCTTCTTGAGAAGGTTTGCTGAGGAATATGAGCCAGGACCCTTGTGGGGTGTTCGTCTTTCTGGAAAAGGTGTTTTCCAGCAATTCCAAGAGTCTGTCTCCACTCTCCATCCGAAATTCATCCTGCAACAAACAACCCATCGCTATAATGTTGCATTCTCTGGAATATTGGTAACATCTGTAAAACATATAGCATTAACTTGAGCATACTTTAACGTTAGAGGACTTTGATTGATTTGTGTCGCACCTATGTCAGATTAAATATTAGACTAAAGCAAGTACTCAACGTAAATTACAAACAAATTATTTCCATTTGGGATCATGAAAGTAATTCAATTATATTCTTAAAAATTGATTGACAGCCCCATTAAACATATTCATGTTTAAGACGATGTTTACACCTTTTATTTGCCCCCAAAAGCCTCAGTAATTATGTAGAATTCGTCTGTCCAGAAATACACACACACACACACACACACACACACACACCAGACTGGCTACAGACATCGCAATGTTTTTCAGGCCATTGATACCATTCGCTGAGTCATTCAGAGAGTGAGAGAGAGCGAGAGCGAGAGAGAGAGACCACCTGCATATCTCCTGTAAAATCTATCTGATCAATGGCTCTGCAGTGCGGCTCGGGTTCAAACCGTTCCATTGCACAAGACGGTGTAAGTTTAGGAAACAGCTGTTGAAACGCCGGGGGGGGGGGGGGGGGGGGGGGGGCGTTCTTTGCGATCATGCTGCAATTTCGTGGCATTTGAGTGTTACCGTGGCAACAGACAACTGGTTTCCAGGGTATATGAGCAAGAGTGCAGTTAATACTGAGAAATGAGAATGAGAGCTAGAAACATCAGAAGATCTCTTTAAAGGGATACAATATTTCACCCAAAAATGACACAAATGACTCCTGTTATTCCAAACCTGGGTGAACTATCCCTGGCTGAATCCGAGAGCATTGTTATGTCTGCTAAGACAAATGTGCTGTAATCTCAACAGTGTCATTGTTTGTTCTGAGCATTGTTAGCTATGCAGTCAGCACGTTTCTGAAACGACGATCTTCATCCACAGTTCTGTCGCAGTACGTAAATCAGGCTCTGAATGTTACATACACCTCAATTAAGAGTAAATATCTCATATTCCAATGGAAAATACTTTGGCCATATCCACACTCGTACGTTTCCGTTTGAAACTGCACTGATTGCGCTACGTTTACGGCTCTTATCTATATTTCCATAGAAAATGTAAAGCAATGACATCAGCAAATGGAAAGGGATTAAGTGTGGACGTGGCCTTAGGCCACGATTGTACATACACGCAAACTCAAGCTCGATTTCACATGCTGTTGCGTTCCAAAACGCATCGGAATGCAATTAATTAATTCCTTATATTTTTATAGCACTTTTCTTGGCACTCAAAGCGCTTTACATAGTATAGGGGGAATCTCCTCAACCACCACCAGTGTGCAGCATCCACCTGGATGATGTGACGGCAGCCATAGTGCACCAGAACGCTCACCACACACCAGCTATTGGTGGAGAGGAGAGAGTAGAGTGATGTAGCCAATTCATGGATGGGAATTATTAGGAGGCCATGATTGAGAAGGGCCAATGGGGGTTATTTAGCCAGGACAGTGGGGTTACACCCCTACTCCTTACGAGAAGTGCCCTGGGATTTTTATTGACCACAGAGAGTCAGGACATAGGTTTAACATCTCGTCCGAAAGATGGTGCCTTTATACAGTATAGTGTCCACGTCACTACTGTATATTGGGGCATTAGGACCCACACAGAGCGCATGGTGAGCACCCCCTGCTGGCCTCCCTAATTCCACTTCTAATTAATAACGGAACAAGCTTTAGCAAACATTAGCACGACTAAGTGCTGACACTGCATTGCCCATGCATTTGCGTCAGAGTTTGTATACTTTTGTAGAGTATGTTATTGGTCAAAGATTAAAAAATAATAAGTGACCTGGTGTTCATGCAAAAATACAGATTAATCTATGTGCTAATCTCAAACAAAAATTACATTTCTGGACAGCGTTAAAAAAATGACACTCACGCAGTCAAAGTTATCAGACATGTTGAGGATAACGTAGCCCTTCCCTGCAAGGTTGCTCCAGTCAACACAGATCACCTACACAGAGAGAAACATTGTAAAATACATTTGCAAGTATACATCATGGTAGTATCTGTTGTGCATTGAGTGATTTACACACACAACGTGAAATGGTTTTCCTTTTGGATTTATTTGTCCTTTTGTTCTTGTACCTGCTCTGTCTCCTGGGACACCTCAGAGTCATGAAGTTCAGTTTCCGCGAGATATTCAGTGCCGCCGTGCCGAAGCTCTGCCCCCTCCTCATCTTCACCTGTGGTGGGCGGTGCCCCCTGCCAGGTGGTCTCGGTGAAGACTACGGGCGGCAGGTCTGAAGGTGAGGGCCCGGTTGTGAGGGGTGTCAGGTACCGCCATTCGTCCTCATCTGGTTCAGTTGGAAAAAACACCATCTCTTCATCATTACCCTCTTCCTCCGAATCATCCGAGTGTGGTTCATTAGGTTGCAGGGGCCCTCGGCTCGGCAGGGGCCCCACTTCTGGGGCCGTGGGTGCTTGAGTGACTACACGGACCCTCTCGTCATCAAAAGGGTCTTCAGACGCGAGGTGCCTGTCAGGTCCAGCTGTGGCGTCTGGGTCGCTCTGATGGTCGAGTCTGCGAGTGGGCGAAGCCACGGTGGAGGGGGCGTGGTCTGCAGAAGCTGTGGTTGATGGGTGTAAGGAGGGGTGAAGACCAAAACCGCTCGATTCAGAATCACTCTCCCACTGCTCCGGATCCAGAGATTCGGCCGTGGGGATAAAAAGTGAGGAAGAGGAGTTGATCTCAGTGGGGTTTGAGCTGAGAGATAGGGAGGCAGGGGAGGAGGAGGAAGGGGGTTCAGGCGATGAAACGCTGAAATCTATGAAGAGAGCCAAATATAGATTATGTAATGTTATGACAGAGAGCTAAATAAAATACACACAATGAAGAGGAAATTTATTACGAAATGGTCCACAACTCATAGTATAGCATAGTATTGTATAATATACTGTAGTAGTGAAGTATGTTGTATAGTGTAGCATAGTATTGTATAATATAGTAGTGAAGTATGTAGTACAGTGTAGCATAGTATTGTATAATATACTAGCGAAGTATGTAGTATAGTGTAGCATAGTATTGTATAATATAGTAGTGAAGTATGTAGTATAGTGTAGCATAGTATTGTATAATATAGTAGTGAAGTATGTAGTACAGTGTAGCATAGTATTGTATAATATACTAGCGAAGTATGTAGTATAGTGTAGCATAGTATTGTATAATATAGTAGTGAAGTATGTAGTACAGTGTAGCATAGTATTGTATAATATACTAGCGAAGTATGTAGTATAGTGTAGCATAGTATTGTATAATATAGTAGTGAAGTATGTAGTAGTGTAGCATAGTATTGTATAATATAGTAGTGAAGTATGTAGTATAGTGTAGCATAGTATTGTATAATATAGTAGTGAAGTATGTAGTATAGTGTAGCATAGTATTGTATAATATACTAGCGAAGTATGTAGTATAGTGTAGCATAGTATTGTATAATATACTAGCGAAGTATGTAGTATAGTGTAGCATAGTATTGTATAATATAGTAGTGAAGTATGTAGTAGTGTAGCATAGTATTGTATAATATAGTAGTGAAGTATGTAGTAGTGTAGCATAGTATTGTATAATATAGTAGTGAAGTATGTCGTATAGTGTAGCATTGTATAATATACTAGCGAAGTATGTAGTACAGTGTAGCATAGTATTGTATAATATAGTAGTGAAGTATGTAGTAGTGTAGCATAGTATTGTATAATATAGTAGTGAAGTATGTCGTATAGTGTAGCATTGTATAATATACTAGCGAAGTATGTAGTATAGTGTAGCATAGTTTTGTATAATATACTAGCGAAGTATGTAGTATAGTGTAGCATAGTATTGTATAATATACTAGCGAAGTATGTAGTATAGTGTAGCATAGTATTGTATAATATAGTAGTGAAGTATGTAGTAGTGTAGCATAGTATTGTATAATATAGTAGTGAAGTATGTAGTAGTGTAGCATAGTATTGTATAATATAGTAGTGAAGTATGTCGTATAGTGTAGCATTGTATAATATACTAGCGAAGTATGTAGTACAGTGTAGCATAGTATTGTATAATATAGTAGTGAAGTATGTCGTATAGTGTAGCATTGTATAATATACTAGCGAAGTATGTAGTATAGTGTAGCATAGTTTTGTATAATATACTAGCGAAGTATGTAGTATAGTGTAGCATAGTTTTGTATAATATACTAGCGAAGTATGTAGTACAGTGTAGCATAGTATTGTATAATATAGTAGTGAAGTATGTCGTATAGTGTAGCATTGTATAATATACTAGCGAAGTATGTAGTATAGTGTAGCATAGTTTTGTATAATATACTAGCGAAGTATGTAGTATAGTGTAGCATAGTATTGTATAATATACTAGCGAAGTATGTAGTATAGTGTAGCATAGTTTTGCATAACATAGCAGTGATGCATGTAGTATAGTATTATTTTATAGAGATATATGGTAATATGGTGTAGTACTGTATAATGTTGACTAGTATATTGTAGACTAGTATAGTATCATATGGTATAGTGTAGTATAGTATGGTAAACTATAACAGTATAGAATAGTGTAATATAGTATAATATGGCATAGAGTAGGTTTGTATGGTATAGTGCCGTAGAGTGTAGTATATTGTAGACTAGTATAGTATCATATGGTCTATACAGTTGTAGTATTGTTTGTTATAGAATATAGTATGGTATATTAGTGTAGTGAAGGATTTTGTAGTGTAGTATAGTTTAATATGGCATAGAGTAGTGCAGTATGGTATATTGCAGTACAGAGTAGAGTGGTGTAAAATAGTATGGTGTAGTACAGTAAAGTATAACATTGTATATTATAGCATAACATATACAAATGGTATAGAAGTATATTGTATAATATCAAATATTACACTATTGTACATTACACTAATATCAAAGTGCAATATTGAATACATAAGCATAGCATATAATTCTATACTCTAAATCATTTTTGCTATACAATACAATGCAATGCAATACAACACTATTATTTGAACTTTAGTGTACTGTGCAATGTTATACAATACTGTGACATACTTTCATGGTAAATGGTCCACATGTCATAGTATAGTATTGTATAATATAGTATAGTATAATATGTAATAGTGCAGTATAGTATGGTATAGCGAAGACTAGTGTAGTGTAGTATACTATCGTATGGTATAGAATAGTATGGTATATTAGTGTAGTATGTAGTGTATTATAGTATACTATGGCATAGAGTAGTGTACTATACTATGTAACACTATATGCTTAGTTGTGTCAAAGTATAATAGGCTGTGGCATGACATAAGAAGGTATATTTTTGTATAATAAAGTATAGCATAGTATAGTATTGTAGAGTAGGATTTTAATAGTATAGTATAGAGTAGTGTGGCATTTATTATAGCACAGCAGAGGATGGTGCAAATATAGTATAAGTACAGTAGAGTATAGTATAGTATGATAGGGTGTTATATAGTATCTGATGGAATACACTGTTTTATTAAACTTTCTTGAGTCCAGCAGATTTGAGCAGCTGCACTGCAGTACTGCACCTGCATCTGGCACTAACACACACTTTAGGGAGTAAAGGGCTCTCCATCACAGCGTGATTATTCATGAGACAAACACTGTTATGAACAAAGCTATTGTCTACTATCAGCAGGAGACACATGCTCTGTACCAAAACCAAGTATGCTCCGTAGGCAGCATTTTAAGGCATGATTAACACACGACAAAAGGTAGGCAGCAGGATTATGATGGTGAAATTTCGGTTTGGATAATGCCTTTGAAAGTTTCTTCCTATGCAGACAGCAGACTGCGAGGCAGCTCACAAGATTTTGGAACAGATCCAGAGAAAGAGAGTGGATATGTCTGAACTCTTTCGAGAAAATGATCATAGTGTGTATATAATAAAAATAGCGGCGTACCAGAGACCGTATGGCATGTTTTGGCACATTCCTCCAGCCACAGGAAGTTATTGAGATTTCCTTTGCAGCCTCCGAACAAGAACTTTTCGCACTTTTTAGTGACGCCGTTAAAGTACCAACGAGGTAATGATGCACGGCATGGTCCGACCTTCATGGGCATCAGACAGCGATCTGAGGATAAGAAAGGACAGATAGACATGTGCTTATACATGCTTAGTGAATGTTTGTTTTTGCAGGGTGTTACAGAAAAACTGAGCTAATAAGAACAAATAAAACATTGGCACAACTGAGTTGACTGTTCTTTTCCTTGTCTTACACACACACACACACACACACACAAGAAACAGGCCACTGCGGTGGAAGCAACATTAGCAAGCTACCAGGTGAACTAAAAATAAGACCTGTTTCGGGCACGTTAATTCCCAAGTGTTGTTGTGTAGAGAGAGCTTGAAACGTGTGCAGTTTTATTTCCACGACTAACTGCTGCAAAACACATTCACAAACACAAGATATACAGTAGAAATGTCGACAAAACTGTTTAAGCCATCAAAACATGGTGTTAAATCAGGTGGGACGGAAGGTGTCGAGGATATGACGCACCATATTGAGTCCGAAAAGCCGTTATTCACACCACTTTACACCTTTAACTGCAGTTTTGACAGTCAAATCATTTTCTGCTGGGTAAATGAGGCCATCTGTGCTGACTACAGCTCGTTATACCAAAGACTGACCCAATCTCCCAGTCGAAATAATGCCATTTAAACATGGTTTGTATTCGTGAATAAAAGTGGTGGATATATTATGTCTCGGGGTATCAGTATTTAGAGTCTGAACTGCAATGCAGTTTTTAGGTAGAGTATGATTCGCACCTTAGCTCAGCTAACCAGTCGTGTAACATTTCGTTCTCACCTTTCACGGCATCCGGTTCAGAACCGCTTTCCTTGGTCTCGCCTTGAGCGTCCCACCGCTGGAATGTCTTGGCATTCTTGCTATCCTCGCTATCTTCACTGAAGAACCCAGAGCTCTCCTGAGAACTGTCCATCAATCCAGGCTTTCGTTCTTTGGAGGCCTTCTCATGTTCCTCAAAGCCCACAGGAACATCCAGAACCGGCCCGTGGGATCGGAGAGGACTAGGTAGGAGTGCTGGACCAGCACTCAGAATCTCAGAACTTACCAAAACCAGAAGAACAGAACCTGAATGAAAGAGAGAAAACAGGTGGATTTTTCAGATGGTTTCTCAGCAGACTTGTCTTTTATCTTTTGAACAACCAAGACGGGCCCCAAACCGAATAGTCAACAATGCATTCTGCAAATGGGTCTATATTAATAGCTTCAACCGTGACAGATGGTATCTAGGACGTTTAGACCCATCAAACATCCATCCACCAAAGCCCCAATGGGCTTCAACCACATATGGTCCTATATCATGACAGCTTAACGTTGTGTCTCAAACCAACTGGTCTGATCTCTCCTCGCCCCACCAGGTCACCAGAGGATTAGCGTTAGATTTAGCACTGGACAGCCCAAATTGTGATAACTGAAGTGCGATCTGCAACTACCCTTACAGCTATGAACCACAGAGCCACAGATGCCATTTTTAAGCCACTTACACAGTTCTCCAAGCCTGACATGGATTTAGTTTTTATTCATGAAGCAGTTAAATGAAACATATTCTCTAGCAAGGCACGGTGTATTTTAGGAGAGAATGTTTCCGAGACTGTGGTACTATGTTTAGCGAGTCTGTGATTGTGCGGTAATTAACAGGGGGGGGGGGGGTGGCAACATCCAGCTCCAATTTATGATTTGATCAATTTCGCTTTCTGTTCCAGTGGTTTTGGAGACGCTGTACGACCAGGAAACTCAAGCCATGTAATGCTGCAGAGACTCCAAGAATTCCAAAATGGGATACTAATACAGAGGCCACGTCCACACCTTTACATTTTCATTTGAAAACACATTAATTTCACTGGATTTACACCTCTCGGCCACACTAGAATGCCGTTTTCCTCCATTGAAAAACAAAGCAATTTGAAAATGCTCTCCATTACCGCATACTTTGTAAACAATGCCATTCGAAAAATGAAAACCGAGCTTTCAATCTATGGATGCATGTATGGTAAATATGGGTGTTTTTTTGGTTTTAGCACCATTCGGAGTTAACTCTAGAGACTGTTGTGTGTGAACATCCCAGAAATACTCAAACAAGCCCGTCTGGCACCAACAATCATGCCACGGACAAAATCACGAAGATCCAATATTTTCCCCATTCTGATGGTTGATGTGAACCATAACTGAAGCTCCTGACATGTATCTGAATTATTTGCATTGCACTGCTGCCACACGATTGGCTGATTAGATAGTCACATGAATATATAGGTGAACTGGTGTTGCTAATAAAGTGCTCGGTGAGTGTTGATGCAGTATGATATGATTCTGCTAGCTAGCTATAAACATATCAACAGTTTAACTAGCTTTAACTGACTTCCTTGGCAAGTTCTCTTCAAACTGTTGCACCACCATTACCGTATGTCCAAACAGAGAAAACTGGCTGTAGAAGACGACAGTTTAAACTAATGCCAACAATAGCATCCCTTGCGGCAACGCTGGGAACGTGATTTGTAACGCCCAATTCCCAATGCGCTCTAAGTCCTCGTGGTGGCGTAAGTGACTCCGGGTGGCGAAGGATGAATCTCAGTTGCCTGAGCCCATCAATCCACGCCTCTTATCACGTGACTTGAGCGTGTTACCATGGAGATGTAGCGTGTGTGGAGGCTCCACCCACAACTCACCACACGCCCCACCGTGAGCAATCACAAGGAGGTTACCCCATGTGACTATACCCTCCCTAGCAACCGGGCCAATTTGGTTGCTTAGGAGACCCGTCTGGAGTCTCTCGGCACGCCCTGGGTTCCTACTTTGATATCAACCCAAAGATAATGGTAAAAAGATCCAGTTTTGAGCCTTAACCCCCATATAACATCGCTTCAAAACACAGAGAACCGTGAGTTTGAGAAGTGCATCCTTCATCAAATACAGTATTGTGACCGTACACCATTTCCACCTAATCTAAAGGACTTTGTCTTTAGAAAGCATCTGTACTCCAGTAGATCTCATTAATGATGGTTGACGCCATCTTTGAAGAATTTAATCTAGAGAAATACAGCAAAGAATGTCATGAATGTTGACGTCTCACCACTGAGCTGTTCCACTCAGGTTTAATATCACTGCAGTCACAACATGTCCAGCCACCACCTGTTTCTATCTAACTGATCTTTGATGTCTTAATATAGAGCTCAGCTCATTCGTCTGCTCGAGGAAAGACGCCACAATCCTCTGCCATCTGAAATAATCACAGATCTCACGTCTCGGCTATTTAAGTAAATATACAGTATGAGCCATTCAGTCCACATCGAGATTTGACCCTCTGAAAGAAACAAGCAATCCTTCGAGCAATTCTGAACACAGAATAAGAGCGTCTTATCAACTACAGGCACTTTAATGTTCCAGGGTTGATTTCTATTGAAACTAGGACTAACAGATTTCCATTTTGTCTTGTAAAGCTTTTTTAAACAAAGAAAAATCAACTCAAACTCCTCTTAAAATTGTACAATTATGAAAATGGTTGAAATATCATTTCCACCACAGAATGAAGGACGCTTCGAGATGTGATAGAAATGACATGCGTTCATGACACATCAAGGGGAGTTTAAAAATGGCACGTTTGTCCACTGTTGGACATAATTAGGAGACAAATTAAATGTTTTAAGGGAGTTTAAATGGAAGCCAGATTCTGAGGTAATTCTAACATTATCTCACAATTGTGACTTTATTTCTCGGATAAAACATCTGGATATTTCAACTTTATATCGTAATTGTGGCTTTCTATCGTGCAGAGACCCCCAGCCGGGTCTCCTAAGCAACCAAATTGGCCGGTTGCTAGGGAGGGTAGAGTCACATGGGGTAACCAAATTGGCCCGGTTGCTAGGGAGGGTAGAGTCACATGTGGTAACCAAATTGTCCCAGTTGCTAGGGAGGGTAGAGTCACATGGGGTAACCAAATTGTCCCGGTTGCTAGGGAGGGTAGAGTCACATGGGGTAACCAAATTGTCCCAGATGCTAGGGAGGGTAGAGTCACATGGGGTAACCTCCTCGTGGTCGCTATAATGTGGTTCTTGCTCTCGGTGGGGCGTGTGGTGAGTTGTGCGTGGATGCCGCGGAGAATAGCGTGAAGCCTCCACACACGCTACGTCTCCATGGTAACGCACTCGACACACCACGTGATAAGATGCGCGGATTGACGGTCTCAGACGTGGAGGCGACTGAGATTTGTCCTCAGTCACCCAGATTGAGGTGAGTCACTACGCCAACACGAGGACTTGGAGCGCATTGGGAATTGGGCGTTCCAAATTGGGAAGAAAAAGGGTGGAAAAACAACTCTAGAAATTCCAACTTTATATTTTCGCAATTGCAATTATTTCTCACAATTTACTTCTTATCTGGCTATTTCAAATTTATATTGCAACTGTGACTTTAAATAAAGTTGTGGCTTTATATTTCACAATTGTGACTTTATTTCTCGTATCTGACTTCATCGCTAGCAAATGTAACTTTATATTATCGCAACTATGATTACTTCTCGCTACTGCCGCTTTACTTCTCGCTTCTGCCGCTTTACTTCTCGCTACTGCCGCTTTACTTCTCGCTTCTGCCGCTTTACTTCTCGCTTCTGCCGCTTTACTTCTCGCTTCTGCCGCTTTACTTCTCGCTACTGCCGCTTTACTTCTCGCTTCTGCCGCTTTACTTCTCGCTTCTGCCGCTTTACTTCTCGCTTCTGCCGCTTTACTTCTCGCTTCTGCCGCTTTACTTCTCGCTTCTGCCGCTTTACTTCTCCCTACTGCCGCTTTACTTCTCGCTTCTGCCGCTTTACTTCTCCCTACTGCCGCTTTACTTCTCGCTACTGCCGCTTTACTTCTCGCTTCTGCCGCTTTACTTCTCCCTACTGCCGCTTTACTTCTCGCTTCTGCCGCTTTACTTCTCGCTTCTGCCGCTTTACTTCTCCCTACTGCCGCTTTACTTCTCGCTACTGCCGCTTTACTTCTCGCTTCTGCCGCTTTACTTCTCGCTACTGCCGCTTTACTTCTCGCTACTGCCGCTTTACTTCTCGCTACTGCCGCTTTACTTCTCGCTTCTGCCGCTTTACTTCTCGCTTCTGCCGCTTTACTTCTCCCTACTGCCGCTTTACTTCTCGCTTCTGCCGCTTTACTTCTCGCTTCTGCCGCTTTACTTCTCGCTTCTGCCGCTTTACTTCTCGCTACTGCCGCTTTACTTCTCGCTACTGCCGCTTTACTTCTCGCTACTGCCGCTTTACTTCTCGCTACTGCCGCTTTACTTCTCCCTACTGCCGCTTTACTTCTCCCTACTGCCGCTTTACTTCTCGCTTCTGCCGCTTTACTTCTCCCTACTGCCGCTTTACTTCTCGCAACTGCGACTGCGACTTCTCGCTACTGCCGCTTTACTTCTCGCAACTGCGACTGCGACTTCTCGCTACTGCCGCTTTACTTCTCGCTACTGCCGCTTTACTTCTCGCTACTGCCGCTTTACTTCTCGCTACTGCCGCTTTACTTCTCGCAACTGTGACACTATTTCTCGGAACTGCAATTATTTCTCAAAAATGTCTAATTTATATCACAATTGTTACTTTATATCTCACAATTTCGACTTTATTATCGCAACTGCATTTATTTCCCACAATTGTGACTATTTTGCAATTGCGACTCCACCTCCCAATTTGCAACTTTGAGTCTGTATCTCACACCTGCGACTCTTTCTTCAATTGCGTTCACAAGTGCGCCTACAAACGGCACGATTCATCAATCCACAAACCCACCGATGCAAATGCCTCTCTATGAAAACTTGGCCCAATTTAAAGTGACTTTGGCAACATACTCTGAATTCCTACTGTTGCCAATTAACTTGCGACCCGTGGCATCAGCTCAGTCTCCTCAAAGACCCTCAATCCCTGTGTGAGATCAGACCACATCTCAAACGAGCAGCTTGCATCAAGACGGGGCTCAACGGCAGGATAACTGCTGATTTCACCTGACCTGAATGGGATTCTGGGCTGTGCCCGCTCATATTGCAGCAGTGCTTGTTGGTGTAGGTGGCACAGAGCGTTAGCAGTCAGATTAATAGTCTATTAAACGGTACTTGCAGATCTGCGGTACCCATTACTGCTGGAGAGGGCAATACAGAGCATTCACACACAATGGTTTTTAAATTGTTCAAGGTACATCAAAGAATACCGTCCAAAACATGGCATTACCATGGCACCATATACCAATATGCAATGGCATTGAATGAATGATGCACTTGGCTTAAGCCTGCATGTGTGCAGTCAATCAGACTAAACAAATGTGACCTGTCATTGTTGCGTCTGCTCATCGGTCTGGCTTTTGACCGGCACAATCTGTCGGCCAAACCAATCTGTGTCCATAACAACTGCAAAATGTTCTCTTCACAGATCCATGATGAATCATGCTGAAAATCCGGACCGGATCTGAATACATCAAGCTCTCTCCCAACAATGGGAGGAAAAAAAGGGGCGTGTGCCAAGATCTGCTCTTTACCTGATCAACAACACAAACAAAAACCACAAATATTGTGATGGACTGGTATGACTTCATGCTAAATATAGGGGTTGATAACTTGCATAGCTCAACAGATCACTAATGATCAACTCTGAATGCATTTTCACCCAAGATGCCAGTAAAAGTCTTGCATCTTGCATATTAGGACACAATATTAGTAAACATTTGTGTTTACTGTTACATTTGCATACATTTAAGATTAAATTACAGCATGCACTCTCTCTATATATCATAACAGGAGTCATTATTGATCAAAAATGTAATGCATAAATAGCTGACTATACATAAATGATATGCATTTAATGTTTCATATACATATTAAATGTTGTACATAAATCAGATATGTATAAAATGACTAATACATTTATATGGACCATTGAAGTGTTGAGACCACACAATGAACTCACCGAACATCAGGCGCTGGAAACACACGACCGACATGTCTGCAGCTTTAAAGATGATCGTCGTGAGCTATAACTCGTCAGTATTCAGCACAGCTCGCTCATATGAGCATCATAAATGCCTTACTGACCTCAATGTGCGCTGTAGACACTGACGCACTGAATGAATGTGCAGTGAATATCGGGGATTTGGAGATGCAGTAACTGCAGGCGACAGGGATTCACGGTCCTAAACTCCGTCGTTTCTCATAGGTCGTTTTTTTTACACTCAGTTGTAGCGAATGAAACTAGAATGAAGCTCACGTGATGGAATGTCGACGTCATAACCCAGTCGACCAATCAGAACACTTACATTATAATCATCTAGCCCAACCCTGACGTGACCTTCGGACATTTATTTATTTATTTTTTAACGATAATTATGTCAACGACATAAATTTAGCCAATGGAGGAATTTTGATAGTTCAACCTCAGTTTCTAAAATACATCTATAATACATTGTGTACACAAAATAGTAACACTAAAGGACCTTATGGAGACCTGAATTCAAAATGTAAATTTTTAATATTTTCCACCAGACGGCGCCATTTTTCTCATGTTTATCCTGTGGAGCAAATACAAGCTTTTCCCCTATTCTGCAGCACTGCAGGGCAACTGAATACATGGTGCAGATAAAATTGTGTTTTGAATGTATGTATTGAGAACAGTGGCATTATGTAAACAAACGGGCATTTAAAGTGCTAAAATACAGATAATTAATGAATCTTTGGTAGTTATAATCAGGACTGATGTTGATTAAAAAAAAAAAAGTCGGTGAAAGTGGAAAATAATAATTAAGACATTTCTGTCCTCTAAAGGACCTCCGAGTAACTTTTATGGGGGGGCAGGGACGCCATATTGTCCGCCAGGGGCGCATCTGGCGGACAATATGGCGCGTTCTAAAATTCGAATCAATTGATTTCTATGAACGCACGCACACCGCCAACCTACAACAAATTTCTGCCGCACCAGCGAGCGCAACTTACATTAATTTCACCCCAAATCATTATCAATGGTTGAAGATTATTTACTCGAGACTTCTTCATTCTTTAAAAAGTCGCTAACTTTTGTATGTACTGTCTGCCACATGAACCGCATCAACGTGTCCCACGTTTGAAACCCGTGTCGTGTCCTAGCCGTTACACAGCGCTTCTGAACACCTTTATAGTCAGTGTAAATTTGTAATGCCCAATGTAAAGCTGCTGCATGTCGCCAGTGGCTGGCGGTTAGGTCACTAGTGGTGTGTATGGAGAGTATAAACAGCACCGTTTATTACAATTAATATTATTATTGAAATATTAGGATCACGTGAGCTTTTAACATCTCTCGTATTGGCCGTCGCTCCCGAAAGTTGCTCTTCATTTGCATAAAGTACAAAAATTCTCAACTGTTGCATCGCTGGACACGCCCACATCCGGTTGTGTTGCCGGGAAGTTGCCAGCTCTCGTTGAAAATGAACGAGGAGGTCGTTTTGTCGCTGGCAGTGTGAACGCAGCTTACGTCCTGGTGGTGGCGTAGTGACTCGCCTCAAATGGCGGAGGATGAATCTCAGTTGCCGTCAATGCGTGCATCTTACCACGTGACTTGTCTCCGCGGTAACCCTCATCGTAGTGCACGTGGAGGACCGCGGCATCACCACACGCCCCACCGCAATCGAGAACCACATTATAGCGACCACGAGGAGGTTACCCCATGTGACTCTACCCTCCCTAGCAACCAGGCCAATTTGGTTGCTAAGGAGACCTGACTGGAGTCACTCAGCACGCCCTGGATTCAAACTCACGACTCCAGGTGTGATAGTCAGCGGCAATACACGCCAAGCTCCCCTATACACTCGCTTTTATGAAATTTCAGTTTCCAACTTGTAACTACGATGAGCCTGACGAACACAGTACGTCAACTTCATCCGAGTTTAGCAGTCACATCACATGGCTTGCAGTATAGATGATAATCAATTAAAACAAACATTCCAATACATAGAAGCTTTAAGTTTATTGATCAGAACTACAACAGTACAAAAACAGGAATAGCAATTTATCTTTTTTTACAACATTGGTTTAATGCAGAGGGCTCCTGCATATAAGACAACAGGGAAGGTTGAAGAACAACGTCTCATCACATGACTAAGCAACCGACAAGGACAGATCACTAGAACTGTAATGACTACATTAATGACGTCATGAATTGTCAAAAATCATTCAATCGATGTTACGAACCAGCTGCTCCAACCACATCAATTATATACAAGTCCTGGAGATTCTGGACAACTCCTTGGGATTGGGACCATCTGCCTAGAACTGCTGAACGATGAGCTTTTTCTTGACGTCGTGGGAGAATTTGTTCGAGCGGAAGACTTCGCTGTCGTAAAACGCGGACAGGCTGTGGATGTTGATTTGTCGGGCCTGCAAACAAACAAGTTGTCAATCGAGCTTCATGACAAGCAATTCGGTCTTCACAAGGACTTGTTCTAATTATACGTAGCCGCTAGTTACCTTGTCCACCAGGTCTTTTTCTGCGATCTCGATGTTGTCCTGTTGAGCTCCGTAACGATTGCGCTGATACGCGACCTGTTCTGAAACCAGCTGCTTCAGGATAAAGAGCAACAGCTCGTTGTTGTCCCGTCTGAAGGCCAGATACCGCGCAAACGTCTACGGAAAGATGCGGGGAGAAAAAGTACCGCTTGGGACACTGAAATTCGCAAGCTACTGAATAAAATGCATAAACATGAGGGTCAACGACATGACACGTATTCGTAACTCACCTTCCTCATGCTCCTCATCACACTGAACTTCTGCGTGTCGATGAAGCTCTCTAGCATCACCCGGATGGCCATGTTCACGTCGTCCTCCAGAACGTAATCCCGCAGGTGCATGCGAGCGTGAGCCTCCGCCATGCGGATCATCGACTCGATGTGGCGCACAGTAATTGGGATACTGCCCGTAGCCTGCCAGAGAAGATACGTTACTCGCTAAACTGAAACATCGGTTACGTGCATCCAGTGTGAACGCTCCTTGACATTTCAGAGACAACCGTCTACGTAACGGACAAAATAAGAGTCCGAATTGGTCAAAAAGCACATTGAAATCGAATCTATATGAAGAGGTCTCACCATGGACTCTTTTCGAAGCTCGCTGTAAATTCGAGCCACTTTATCTTGGTCCATCTGATTGAGTTTGGGCCGCACGCGCTCTTTGGAGTACATGATGTACTTCCGGAGCAGCTCTTGAGGAATGAGCGGGACGTCGAAGGTGTTGGGGAGCACCACTTCTTCCAGTCCGGCCACGCCCCCTTCTTTGTTGCTAGGGTGATGTTTGATGTGGCTGCCCACCACAAAACGAGCCAGCATCTCATCCTGCACACATTATAGGCAAAACTTGACGACGAAATAGAGATGACCAGAATTAAAAAGCAACTAAGCCAAAATGTTGGTATCGATGAGACCCCCGAATATTGACGTACTCACCTGCACTGGATCGACTGTATCTCTTACGATGCACAAAACGTCAAATCGCGAAATGATGGGCTCGGTCAGGTCCACGTTTTCAGAGAATGTGAGAGACGGATCGTATCGACCACCTTGAAAAATAAAGTTTCACAAGGAAAATTAACACCTCCAAAAAGTACTAGAGAAAGCAATTAAGACCCAGACTGCACTAGACTAGATTAACATGCGGTGGTACATAATCCTTGATAAACTCGAGGTGGTGCCCCATTGGTGAAATTGAAGTTATGACCCTCATTTGAGTTTTATTAAACTGCTCCATCATTTCTCTGATAACGCACCGATGGGATTGGCAGCGGCGATGACAGTGCAGCGCGCCTGCAGCGAGGTGACGATACCAGCTTTAGAAATGGAGATGCTCTGCTGCTCCATGGCCTCATGGATGCTGGTCCTGTCCTGATCGTTCATCTACAAGCACAAAAAACCTGTTTAACTGCACATACTGTCATACTTGATGGACACATGGTCCGGACACACTGATTATAGTGGGTAAATCACAAAAACATATCATGGTCACGTCACTTCAAAATCAAATATAGTAGCATATGTTAGGAACATTAAAGATTTTTTGCAGATTTGGGACATTTTCATGATATTATAAATTAGAGATATATATATATATATTTTATATTTTTATATATATATAAAAAAATACAAGAAATATTTAATTTTAGACTTGCAAATTTAAAATAAAAATAGATATATTTAGACATTATATATGCCTATTTTTTATATAAAAAATATATTAAAATAATATACATTTTATAGTGCAATAGTATAGACTAGTAAACTTAATGTAGAAATATTTTACATTTTATATACACAAATTTTATAAAACAAATATTTTATAGTATAATTGAT